>JAEQBH010007889.1:87500-111189 GCA_016808115.1 Tetrastigma voinierianum | reverse complement strand
GAAGGTCGGGTGAAGCTTCACTTCTGCCCGCGCCTTCAACCTATACGCCACTCTGTCCACCCTTTGCAATACTCAAAGGGTCCATTATACTCTGGAATAAGGCTTCGGCTCGCTTGCCACCGACCTATTTCCAAATCTCCAGGCGTCACCCAAAGCACATGATCACCAACTTGAAACCCAACTACCTCAAGGATTCCCGTTAGCATACTTTTCATCCTCCCGACAAATTTTCTTAAGCCTCACTGCCGCCTCATGCCGAGTTCGAGCCAGGCGGTGTGCTGCAGGGCTAATTTGGCCCACTTTCTGCTTTGCCACCTCTAAGGCAACCCTAGGCTGCAATCTAAGCACCTAAAAGGACTCACCCCGAATGATGAGTCTTATACAAATTGTAGCAAAACCCGGGTCGCATCAAGTAATCAACCCAATTTTTCCTCGTGATGCCGCGATAGCGCCTGTGTACTCTTCCAATAATCCATTCACCCCTCTCCGCTGGGCCATCGGGTCCTGTGGGCGATTTGCTGTCGAGAACTTTAACTCTAAACCCAAGAGTTTGGAATGGGCTTCCACCTAAAACTTCCCCGTGGAACTGCATCTCTATCACCGATAATGTCTTTCAAGAATCCAAAGTATCTCACAAATATCGAAAAATAACCGGCTTTTCTTTCCACAGATATGCTTCCGGCGTGTATGAACATCGTGATATTTTGAGAAAACCGATCAACAATCACAAAGATGGATTTATGATCACTCACCTTTGGAAACCCGCAAATGAAATCCACGGAGATCCGCCAATGAAATCCATGGAGATGCTTTCCCAAGGCTTATCCGGTATGGGGAGTGCCTGCAGCAGCGCTGCAGTCTTCTTTCTCTCCGTCTTGTCTAGTTGGCACACTAGGCAAGATCGTACGTACTCATCATCCCCATCTTAAAGCCGCAAATGACTTCCAGCCAACAAAGCTGTAGTCCTTCTTCCTCTGTGACGGGCCCGCCCATTTAGTGTCATGGGTCTCTCAAGAATCCCCTTCCCGAGATTTCCCCAATGGGACATACAACCTACCACCCTTAGCAACAAGGAGCCATCCCCCATCCAATACTTTTCTATTCAGCCATCACGAACTCCACTGCCTCAACTTCTCAACTCGTGATCCGACCTATCAATACTTTTTTGATCCTTCATTGTGAAAATTTGACACACAACTTCCGACAGAGCAAAGAATAAGCAATTACCTCCTGCGACCTGTGCATCCCAAGCACACAGGTTTTCTCTCCCTGCCTACGCAGCCTACCAAAGTTGAAATATGCTAGGAATTCTACATCTAAGCTTGTTTCGCACTCAACTTCTTCTGAGAAATGAAGAAGGTGTTAACCACATTGTCGGTGACCACCACAAACATGCTACCCAGCAAGTAATACTGCCATTACTGCAGGCAATGAATCACGGCGGTCATTTCCTTCTCATGTGTGCTGTACCGTTGCTCAGGACCATTCAACTTCCTGCTTTCAAAGGCAACTGGGTGTTCTTCCTGCACTAGGACTCCGCCCAAAGCTCTATCCGAGGCATCTGTTTGTACTTCAAATGGCAACTCCAGGTTAGGCAACCGAAGGACTGGCTCTGAGGACATTGCAGCTTTCAACTCATCAAAGGCTACTTGACACTTAGAGCTCCATTCCAATTTCTGATCTTTCTTCAACAAATCAGTAAGGGGCGCCACCATCTTTGAGTACCCTTTTATGAACTGTTTGTAGTAATTAGCTAACCCGAGAAATGAACGCAGTTCTTTCAGTTTTGATGGCTTCGACCATTCCCTGATTACGCGAACCTTGTTCTCATCCATCTCTTGACAGGGCCTCATCGATCTTTGTGCCCTGTAGAAGGTGATTTGCCTCTACACAAACTCACACTTCTCCTTTTTTACAAAGAGTATGTTTTCCCTCAGTTTCTGAAACACTAAACTCAAATGCTTTTCATGTTTCGAAGGGACTCCGATCAGAATAATAATGTCATCGATACACCACAACAAAGGCATCAATATAATAAAAAATGATATCATTCATAAGATTACAAAGGTCACTTCGGCATTAACGAGTCCAAACGGCATTACTTTTAAACTTGTATGCCCCATATCGAAGTTACACGTTGTTTTCCTTCATCACTTCGCAATCCGTGACCTCAATATCCCGATTGAAGGTCCAGCTTTGTGAAATAAGTGGCCTTAGAAAATCTGTCAAATAGCTCCGCTGCTAGGGGGATTGAGTACTTATTCTTTATAGTTGCTTTGTTCAGAGCCTTGTAATCAATGCACATCCTCAGCGACCCTTCCTACTTTTTCTGAAACAGCACTGGTGCGCCATACGAGGCTCAAGAAGGCTGGATCAGACCTGCATCCAACACCTTCCGCTTGCTTCTCAATTCCAAAGAACTCATCAGTGGGACATCCGGTAGGCGGGCAGGCATAAAACACTCCTGATCAACTCAACTGGCGATCAATGGGGCCGAGTGGGCAACTCCTCGTATTAAGCACGCATCACATCGCCAACCATGTAGCAATCCAGTTTATCGAAGTCCGGGACCTCCATGGTCCGTCCTCTTTATTTTCAACCACGCAAAGAACATATGTTTGCTTGCTTAACCCCTTTTTCAATTGAATGGCAGACAACAATCTCCGTTGTCGGCCCTTCCTACTACGCCTTCTTGTACGCTCTCTCGCACAAAGCGATGGCATGCTTTCTTCCAAAACATTAGTCCCCAAGGTGGCAACAGGGCCACCTTGGCTTTTAAAAAGAAGTCCACACCAAGAATTAAGTCAAAATCATCCAAAGGGACACATAATAAGTTACATTTACCCTTCCACTTGCGGACCTGCAATGTGACATTCTTGGCAACTCCCTGGATCTTCTGAGCCTTACTATTCACAGCTTTGATCTGACTGGTGTCTTCCTTCAGGTTGAGACCTAGTCTTTTTTATTCTCTATCACAAAATCAGGTCACGCCACGTCCACCATAATCTCAATTCGAACACCATTCACCAAAGTTTCTACAAACATCAAGGACTTTGGAGCTGTGGTCTGACCACATATCACATTCAAGAGTTATAGAGGATTGACTCAAGGACCTTTCATTTGAATCGACCTGGCCTTGTCATCCTGGGTGACTAAGGTCGAAGCTTTCCCTCCTGGGCAATCACGAGCCCTACGTGGGCCATCAGAGATTAGAAACAACCAATAGGCTTGTTCGAGGTCGCCCGTCGCTAATCTCTTCTCTCGTGGTTTGGTGACTACAAAGATGTCTCCCAAATGGCCTTCCCCCTCTTCCGATTCTTCCATCTTGCCTTCAGGATTCTTCCCCAAATTCTTGGCTTTCTTGCTTCCCTCCGGGCTTGCCTTACTGGGTAGGAGTGGTAATCTCAACACCCAATCTAGTCTACCGTACAGCTTAGTCGCTGCCATAGCGCCTGGGAGATCCCGACTCCCCGCTCCGCAATTCAATTTGCGCCCATCCCTGAAAGCCAGACATGAAATTGAATAGCTTGTCATCATCAGACATATTTTTGATGTCAAGCATCAAGGAATTGAAATCCTTTACGTAATCCTCACGGCCCGTCACTGAGGCGCTTCAATGACTCGCGCCATCCATGAAGCATTATCAGGAAGGAATTTCATCTTGATCTCCTTCTTAAGAGTCTCCCAAGTTGCAATCTGGGCCCTACCAGACTCTTTGTCATCCTCCACCCAGGTCCGCACCATAACTTAGCATCACCAGAGAGGTACATGCTAGTTATCCTCGTGACTAACATCAGTATCAAGTGAGCAAATCTAAAAATCGCTTCCATGTCCCAAAGGAAGTTCTCCAACGCTTTGCATTTCGACTCCCACTGAACCCTTTCTTGCCTGAACTCCGACTTTGGGAGGGGCACTGGCGTAAAGAGAGGCACCTGCGTGTCCCTTTCAGATTCGCGACATCTTCCGATTGTGGATTGGCAATTTGGACCCCATGTCCTCTCCCAAATTTTGAAAAGCTACTGTGTTCCTTATCTTTTCCCTAACAAATTCCCTCATTCCTTGTCTCAACCAAGTGGTGTTGAATTGCAACACTGACCCAGCATGCGATCCACTCCACGAGGCCACAAAGGTCTCTCCCTGACCTGGCCATCTCTCCCCAACAATTGTTCCAAGCGTGCCATTCTCTCCTGCGGTCTCACCCGCCCATTTCAAGGCTCCGATACCAACCACACCCAAAAATCCAACTATCGATTGTCTGCGCGGCTCTAAGACCTCTTAGACAACCTTACCTAACTGCTCAAATACCAACAATAAAGCAAGCACAAGCAACAAAGGACTTCGGGTCCGATACCAACCGGTCACACCCAAAAAACTAACTCACGATTTCTATCTCGATGCGCTGCCTAAGACTCCTCTTAGACAACCTTACCCAATCTGTTCAAATACCAACAATAAGCAAGCACAAGCAACAAAGGAATTTCTGTGGGTCTCAACCCAACTTGCTCTTCATTAACAAGGCACCTTTACAAAATTGCTCTGCTTACAGCACATGAATACACAACCCTTAGGCTTTCCTTACAAAAACTGGACATACACTATACAACGTGAACCAACCAACCTTTGTAAGGTTGATGCACCACAGCATGACACTAGTCATGCACCGTGGCCAGCATGATAGCAGGTCGATGCACCGTGGCCAGGCATGACATTAGATCGAGGCACTACGCCTGCTCGTACCAGCCGAGGCATCGTGTTTAGGCATGCACTAGGCCGAGCAACCTTGTCTAGTCATGTCATGGCACTAGGCTGAGGCACCGTGTCTAGGCATACACTAGGCTGAGTCATCGTGTCTAGGCATGCATTAGGCCGAGGCATCTTGCCTAGGCATGTGTTGGCACTAGGCCGAGGCATCGTGTCTAGGCATGCACTAGGCCGAGTCACCGTGTCTAGGCATACACTAGGCCAAGTTTCACACGCCATCTTTGGCCTTCAGGCAGGCCTGGAGATCCCGCTCGGCCACCCTCTCAATACCTCACAATTCCTCTCAACACAAGGCTTACGGGGCACTCTCCCCAACTCATATTTTATTAGCTACTAAAATACAAGACAATCTCAAAGGCCCTACATCTCGATGCTCTATGCTTTCTCTCGCGGATCCAACTTCGTACATGAATTAACCAAGCGCATCGCAGACTTTATAGCTGATGCTCAAGGGCAATCCTAGTACAATAATGACTAACAGTCCTACTCTAACTCTAGTCTTCACTTCAGAAAGCCACGCAATCCTTCCCGCTCTAGGAGTCCTGACTGAATGAAACTCCTATACACAGCCACACAAATCCCACAAGGAGTAGGAGTCCTCCCCGCCTAGGAGTCTTTCCCGCCTAGGAGTCCTTCCCGCCTAGGAGTAGGAGTCCTTCCCGCCTGGGAGTCTTTCCCGCCCCAGGGAGTCCTTCCCGCTGCAGACTCTGGGTCAGAGGAATCTTTGTCGCATCCGGATTAGGAAGCTCGCGCCCCAAGGCTCTCGCCTATATCGCCGGGATATTTCCACACCGACCTGGCTGGTCTCAAGTGCCACTCCCGTGCCCCTGCCGTGAGTGCCGTGATGCCCACTTTACACGCCTTAACCAGACATTTGTCGCTTCCTCATGCGCGTGTTGCCCACGCTTTGTGCCTGAGCACCAGCCCCATCTTCGCTCGTCTCGATTTCCCTTAGGTGGGCCATGGAGCCAAGGCAACAATTTCATGCCGCACGGACTGTTATCTAGTGGAGGGCCGACAAACCTCCCCACTAGAGGTATCCAACATCCTCGTTGATCAACCGGGCAAGATACTCCAAGATCCGATCTTCAAACTGCCATAATGTAGCGCTCTTTTCCCAACTTGCCTCACTGACAGGCGTCCCCTTCCAATGAATTAAGTATTCGGTCCACTTGTTCTTCCAGTTCCCCATCTTCCTATCCTGCAGGATGCTTGCCATCTCTTTCCTGAACTCGACTCTAACCATAGGCGAGCTCATTGGCTTGCACTCGTCCGGACTAGGATCACTGTGATAAGACTTCAAGAAGATTACATGGAATGTCGGGTGAAACTTCAACCTCTCTGGTAGCTTTAGTTTGTAGGCCACATTCCAAACACGCTTCACAACTTCAAAGGGTCCATCATATTTCGGAATCAAACCTCTCTGAAACTGCTTATATCTGATCTTCTTCCAGATCTGAGGAGTTAGCTTCAACAGAACCATTTCCCCTTGCTCAAATTCCAAAGGTCTCCTGCCTTTGTCCGCATACTTCTTCATGCGTCTACTTGCCTTCTTTAGGTCGCCTCCGCTTCATCAAGCAAATCTTGTCGAGACTTTGCAAACCAGATGGCCAGGCTCACGCTTAATCTGCCAGTTGCTCAAGAACTAATACGTCCAAGGGCGTACATGGTCGAACCCGATCGCTAAGCATCACCTCCTCGTGAGTCGCCCGGCTCGCATCAGATGAACAACCCAAGAGGGCTGGCTCTGTAGGGACCCCACCTCGCTATCTTCCCTCGCCTTCGCCATGAGTGCATCGAGCTTCTCCTTCTTCGGGCAATCCTCGTCGATGTGCCCATCACGTATAAAGCAACCGACGGCCCGGGTAGTTCAGGAGGTCCCTCTCCCCACTTCGCCAGATATCCCGCGTCTCCAACCCTGCCTCGACTCTCGGAGGTCTTTGCATCCGATTTCCCCGTTCGACCTTGTTCCCGCCTTTCCCCTTTGGGTGGGAGTGTGAGGAAGAGGTCACTCTAAACCGACAGGCTTGATCGGCCGCCATGGTCGAGGGCTAGTCTTGGACACTACGCCTCGCCCGCTCAGCCCATCCTCGCAACCCGGACATGAAGTTGAATAGCTTGTCGACTTCGGACATGTCCTTGATGTCAAGGATCAACGAGCTAAACTCTTCACGTTTTTGATCGAGCCCGCCTCGCTTCAGCTTTCTTCTTCGTGAGACTCCCTCGCCATCCACGCTGTGGTTGTGGGTAAGAAATGATCCTTCAGCTCATTTTTCAAAATCTCCCAGCCGATCTGGGTCGGCCAGCCAAAGAAGATCGCCGCCGTTTTGGTCCGCCACCAAAGCCTTGCATCACCTATCAAATACATAGTGGTTATCATACTGCTCACCCACCTAAGATTCGAGCAAAATGGCGAAGTATTGCTCCATGTCCCAGAGGAAGTTCTCCAAGTCTTTTGCGTTCCGCGACGCCACTCAGTGCGCTCGAGCTCGTATCAAGACCTTGCAGGAGGTGGATATGCAAAGAATTGGTGTGCTCCCGCACCACCAAGCCGCTTCAAAGAACACAATCTCCCCTCTGTAGATCCGATCCGCTCCGAACTCCTCGGTCATGGTTCGTACCGGCCATGGAATGACTCCATCTGCCCCTCAACGACCTCTTTTGAGTCTCCATCGATTCACGCCGTGAGTCACAACAGATTCAAGATCTCGCGATTTGAGCTTCCAGCGGGTGGCATTCGCCGCTTGCCGCGGCCTATCTCCCAAGCCCGGACACTTGCGCGCCTACTTCGCCTCTATCCTTGCTACTTGCTCACGCAGTCAAGATCAACCGGTCATCCTCGCTGCTAGCCATCCGCGGGCTCGATACCCATCGTCACACGCCTGGGTCGTGGTACTGGCGCCTGTGAAACCCGCTAGGCCAGCCTTCTCAATACCTCACAATTCTCTCGAACACAAGGCTTACGAGGCACTCTCCCCAACTGGTATTTTATTTGCTACTAAAATACAAGACAATCTTGCAAAGGCTCCTACATCTTGGGATGCTCTATGCTTTTCTGTGGATCCAACTCCAGTACATGAATTAACCAAGTGGGCACGTTGCACTTTTATATAGGATGCCCAAGGGCAATCCTAGTACACACGACTAAGAGTCCTACTTAACTCTAGTCTTCAATCCAAAGAAGCCAACGTTATCCTTCTCGCTCTAGGAGTCCCATCGAATGAAAACTCCTATACACACTAATAAATCTAATAAGGAGTAGGAGTCCTCCCAGCCTAGGAGTCTTTCCCTCCTAGGAGTCCTTCCCGCTTGGGAGTCCTTCTAACCTAGGAGTCCAGCCCGCCTGGGAGTCTTTCACGCCTAGGAGTAGGAGTCCTTCCCGCCTGGGAGTCTTTCCCGCCTAGGAGTCCTTCCTGCTTAGGACTCCTTAGGCTGTAGGAATCCTTGTTGCACCCGGATTAGGAAGCTTGCTGCCCAAGGCTCTCTGCCCATATATTGCTGAAATTCCCAACACTGATTCCGTTTGCCTCAAGTGCCACGTCCCAGGCCGCCTCTAAGCCGTGAGTGCCGCGGATGCCCACTGCTTGGCGCCCCAACTGCATTACTTGCTTCGCTTTCCTCATGTGCGTGTTGCCTACGCTCCAGGCCTCGAGCACCCTGTTTCCCATCTTTGCCTTGCTCGATTTCCCTTAGGCGGGCAATGGGGCTAAGACAGCGCCCTCATGCCGCACGGGACTCGTGTTATCTAGTCGAGGGGTTGATACCAAGCCACCTTGTCTAGGCATGTCATGGCACTTGGCCGAGGCACCGTGTCTAGGCAAGCACTAGACCGAAGCATCATGTCTAGGTAAGCAATAGGCTGAAGAACCTTATGTAGGTATGTCATGGCGCTAGGCCAAGGCACCGCTTGGTGCACGGATCTGGTCATGAACCGCGCCTGGGACATGCACTAGGCCGAGGTATCTTTTTTGGGCATGTCATGGCACAAGGCCGAAGCACCTTGTCTTGGCATGTCTTGGCATGTCAAGGCACTAGGCTAAGGCACCGTGTCTAGGCATACACTAGGCTTGGACACCGTGTCTAGGTATTCACTAGACGAAGGCACCTTGTCTAGGCATGTCATTGCACTAGACCGAGGCACCATGGCTAGGCATGGCACTAGGCCGAGGTACCATGTCTAGGCAAGCATTAGGTTGAAGCACCGTGTTTAGGCAAGCACTAGGCCGAGGCTCCTTGTCTAGGCATGTCATTGAACTAGGTCGAGGAACCGTGGCTAGGCATGACACTAGGCCGATGAACCGTGGCTAGGCATGACATTAGACCGAGGTGCGCGCCTGCGCACGCACTGCGTCGGCGCACCGTGTCTAGGCATGCACTAGCCGAGTGAACCTCGCTCTAGGCATATCATGGCACTAGCTAAGGCACCGCGGTTCAGGCATGCACTAGGCCGATCACCGCGGTTCAGCATGCATTGTGCCCAGCACCTTGCCTAGGCATGTCATCGCACTAGGCCTAGGCACAGTGTCTAGGCATGCACTAGGCCGAGGAACCTTGCCTAGTCATGTCATGGCACTAGGCTGAGGCACCGTGTCTAGGCACGCACTAGGTCGAGTCTCTTTATCTAGGCAGGCACAAGGCCAAGAAACCTTTTCTAAGCATGTCATGGCACGAGGCGGAAGCACCGTGTCTAGGCATGCACCAGCCGAGCTCACCGCGGCTCAGTATGCACCTCAAGTCGAGCAACAAATGCTTAGGCATGCACTAAGCCGAGTCACCGTGTTTCCAGGGTAGGCTCATGCCACTGTGCCGAGGAACCTGCCCAGCATGCACTCAGCCGAGGCTTCGCTAGGCATGTCATGGCATTAGGCGCAGGCACCGTATTTAGGGGCATGCACTAGCCGAACACTCGTGTCTAGGCATGCACTGTGCCAAGGAACGCCGTTTCCAGGCATGTCATGGAATTAGGTCGAGGCACCTTGCCGTGGCATGGCACTAGGCCGAGTCACCATGTCTAGGCATGCACTAGGCCAAGGCACCTTTTCTAAGCATGTCATGGAACTAGGCCGAGGAACCGTATAAGGCGCACTAGCCGAAGAACCTTATCTACGTAAGTTATGGCACTGGAAATGAGACACCGCTTTCTAGGCATGACATTACCGAGGCACCTCGGTCTGCATAAAGTCATGGCACTAGGTCGGTGGCACCGCGGTCTAGGAAAGCACCGTAATCGGTGGCACATTGTCCAGCATGTCATGGCACTCTCGGGTCGAGGCACCGCGGTATAGGCATGCAATTCAGTCGGTGCATCTTCTTAGTCTTGCTTCATGGCACCGGCCGCGGGGGTAACGCGGTTCAGGCTCGCACTAGGCCTAATCACCGTCTCGCATGCATCAGCCGAGGCATCCGCCGCACCAGCCGAGACACCGTTTGTACGCGTTAGGCGAAGACACCTCGGTTTCCAGTACGTCATGGCACTAAAGCCAGGCACCGTGGTTCCGCACTAGGTGAAGACACATTGCTCCAAAGTAATGTCATCGCACTAGATCGGCATCGCCAGCCAAAGATTTTTCAAGACTCAGCCGAGGCACCATGTCCGGGCATGTCATGGCACTAGCCGAGGCACCGTGGGGTCGGTGCAAGCACAAATGGCAATCATGCCCAAAGTGCAAGCACCAGTCAAGAACCTTATCTAGGTATGTCACGCACTAGGTCGGCGGCACCGCTTCTGTGCATGGCAGCCGTCGATATCGCGCCTAAGCATGCACTTGTCCGAGACGTCTTGTCTAGGCATGTCATGGCACTAGCAGCACCTCGGTCTAGAAAGCACTGTAATCGAAGCACCCTGCCTAGGCATGTCACGACCTTAGGCCGAGGCACCGTGGTTCAGCGCAGTGACTAGGCCAAGGCACTCGTGTCTCGCATGCACTACAGTCGGAACCTTGTCTACGCATGTCATGGCACTAGGCTGAGACACCGTGTCTAGGCATGCAGTAGGCCGAGTCACCGTGTCTAGGCATGCACTAGACCGAGGCATCTTGCCTAGGCATGTGTTAGTAGTATGCTGAGGCACCGTGTCTAGGCAAGCACCAGACCGAAGCACCATGTCTAGCAAGCACTCCGTCAAGAACCTATGTGACATGTCATGAATCCAGTCGAGGCACAATTTCTAGGCTTGCACTAGGTCGAGGCACCATTTCAGCTCGCACCAAAGCCGAGGTACCTTTTCTGTGCATGTGATGCCATTGTGCCGAGGCAATCAACAAGAAATTCTGTGACTCGAGGCACCTTGTCTAGGTATGTCGAGGAACTAGGCCGAGGCACTGTGTCTAGGCATGGCACTCGGCCGAGGCACCGTATCTATTCATGCACTAGGCCGAGTCACCGTCTAAAGCGCACTAGGCTTAAGGCACCTCGGCTCATTCATGCTATCGCACTGCGCCGAGGCACCGTGACTAGGTATGGCACTGTGCCGCAGGCACCATGTCTAGGAAAGCACTAGGATGAAGCAATCGTGTCTAGGCGCCACCAGTCGCAGGCACCTTATTTAGGTATGTCACGGCGCTGTCGGCGCATCGGTGGTCTAAGCATGGCACGGGCCAAAGCACCGTCAAGGCATGCCCGCACTAGGTCGAGTACGTTGTCTGTGCATACACTAGGCCGAGTCATCGTGTCTAGGCAAGCATTAGGTTTGAGGCATCCGGCCTGCATACTGTCGCACTAGGTCGAGGCACCGTGTCTAGCATGCATTGAGCCCTAGTCACCATGTCTAGCATGCACTTGTGCCAAGGCACTGGTTTGGGCATGTCATGGAACCAGGCCGAGGAACCGTGTCAAGGCAAGCACTAGCCCGAAGGACCAAGTCTAGGCAACACTAGGTCGAAGAACCTTATCTATGCATGTTATGGCACTAGGCCGAGACACCGTTTCTAGGCATGACATCACCGAGGCACTTGTCAAGACAAGTCATGGCACCAGTCGAGGCACCGTGTCTGGGGAAAGCACTAATCGAGGCACCTCATTCGTGCAAGTCATGGCACTGTGCCGAGGCACCGCAGCACGCACTGTGCCGAGGCATCTTCTTAGCCCTGGCTACGGCACTAGCCGGTGGCTACGTTGTCTAGTATGCACTAGCCGAACGGTTCTGGGCATGCATCGGGCCGAGGCATCCGTTGGCACTCAGCCGAAACACCATGTTTAGGAACGCAAGCAGCGAAGGCACCTTGCCTAGGGCATGTCATGGCCTTAGTCAAGAATCGCGGTTCAGCATGCACTAGGCCGAGTCACCATATCTAGGCATGCACTAAGTCAAGGCACCTTGTATAGGCATTTCATGGTAGACTAGCTAAGGCACCGTGTTTAGCATGCATCAGCGGTCACCAGGTAGCATGCATCGTGCCAAGGCACCTGCGGTAAGGCTGTCATGGAATCCAGTCGAGGAATCATGGTTCAGTGAAGCAATAGCCAAGCACTCATTTCATGCAAGCAAGAGCCAAAGAACCTTATCTATGTATGTCATGGCACCACGCCGAGGCACCATTTCTAGGCATGGAATTGGGCTAAGCACGTTGTCCAGGCATGTCATGGCACTAGGTCGAGGCACCGTGTCTAGGTAAGCACTAGACCGACACCTCATCCAAGCATGCTATGGCACCAGTCGGCGGCATCGTGTCTATGCATGCACTAGGTCGGAGTCACCGCGGTTCCACTACAGCGTAAGACACCTCGCTGCACGCCATCGCACTTCGCATCGGCGCGACCGCACAAAGACACACCAGCCGGGCAAGACCATGTTCAGTGCATGTCACGGCACTAGCCGATGCAATCAGCGGTCTAGTGCAAGAGTCGGCATCCATGTCTAGGCAAGCATCAGCGAAGATCCTTATCTGTGGTATGTCAAGACACCAGCCGAGGCGCAACCGCCGTAGGCATGGCAGTGGGTTGAGGCACTATGCCTAAGCATGCACTTGGCCGAGGCGTTCGCTCCAGGCATGTCATGGCACTGTGCCGTGGCACGTGTCTAGGAAAGCACTGTAATCGGCGCACCTCGTTTAGGCATGTCATGCGGTGGCCTTAGGCCGAGGCACCGCGGTTCAGGCGTGGTGTACTAAGCTCAGCACCGCGGTCTCATTCATGCCCCAGCCGAGGCACCTCGCTCAGGCATGTCACTTCACACTAGACCTGAGGCACCGCGGTCTAGGCATGCATTAGCCGAAAGTGACCGTATGTTACGCACTAGGCCAAGGCATCTTGTCGAAGCATGTCTTCGAACTAGGCCGGAGGCACCGCTTTCTAGGTACGGCAAAACATCGGTGCACTAATCCTAAGCATGCACTCGCCGAGGCTTCTTGTCAAGGCACGCCATGGCATTGTCGGGCACCGTGTTCAGGAGCACTATACCGGCGGCACCTTTCTAGGCATGTCATGGCTTTAGGCCGAGGCACCGCGGTTCAGCGCGGGTACAAGGTCGAGGCAACCGCGGTTCAGCGCGGCGCGTCGCAGGCACCGCGGGTCTTGCATGCACTAGGCCGAGTAACCTTGTCTAGGCATGTCATGGCACTAGGCTGAGGTACCGTGTCTAGGCATGCAGTAGGCCGAGTCATCGTGTTTAGGCATGCACTAGGCCGAGGCATCTTGCTTAGGCATGTGTTGGTATTATGCCGAGGCACCGTGTATAGGCTTGCCCTAGGCCGAGTCACCGTGTCTAGGCATGCACTAGGCCAAGGCACATTGTCTAGGCAACGTCCCGCACCAAAGGTAGGTACCGTGTCTAGGCAAGCACTCAGCCTAAGCACCATGTCTGTGCAAGCACCAAGCCAAAGAACTTATATAGGTACATGTCATGGAACTACAAAGCTCGAGGCACCATTGCTATGCTCGCACCAGGGCCGAGACATTTCAGCTTTCAGCATGTGATGCCACTCAGGTCGAGGCACCGGTTCAAGAAATATCAGACCGAGGCACCTTGTCTAGGCATGTCGAGGCACCTTGTCTAGGCATGTCGAGGCACTAGGCCGAGGCACTGTGTCTAGGCATGACACTAGGCCAAGGCACCGTATCTATTCATGCACTAGGTCGAGTCACCGTGTCTAGGCATGCACTAGGCTTAGACACCGAGGAACCGTGTCAAGGCATTTAGTAGGTTGAAGGACCATGTCTAGGCAAGCACTAGGCCGAAGAACCCATTCATGTGCTGTCATATGACTCCAGGCCAAGACACCGCTTTCTAGTGCATGACACCTGCCTGAGAGGCACCTTGTTTAGACATGTTACGCACTGTGGTCGAGGCACCGCGTATCCAGGAAAGCACTAGGACCGAGGCACCTTGTCAAGGTATGTCACGGCACTACGAGGCACTCTGGGTATAGGCATGCACTAGGCCGATGCATCTTTCTTAGTCTCACATGGCATCAGTCAGGACCGTGGTTCAGTGCATACCAGCGCCTGGTCAATGCGGTTCGCATGCATCAGGCCGAGGAATCTTGCCCAGTACAGGCCGCACCAGCCGGTAATCGTGGTTCAGGCATGCAAGCAAAGCGAAGGCACCTTATCTAGGTATGTCGCGACACAAGACCGGTATCGTATCTAGCATGCAATAGGTCGAGTCACCATTCAGCACAGACCGCGCCAAGGCACCTTGTCTAGCATGTCACGACACCAGCCGAGGCACCGCAGGTTCAAAGTGCTGCATTAGGTCGAGGACCGTGGCTCAGTATGCATTAGGGCGAGTGACCTGCATAGGCATGCACTAGGGGCCAAGGCACCTTGTTGTGCCACAGTCTTAGAACTAAGCCGAGGAACCATGTCTAGGCAAGCACTAGCCTGAAGCACCATGTCCACACTAAAAATAAGAACCCATATATGTATGCTATGGCACTAGTGCCGAGGCACCGTTTCTAGGCATGGCACTGGGCTAAGGCACCTTGTCCAAGCAAGTCATGGCACTAGGCTGAGTCACCTTGTCTAGGAAAGCACTAGATAGAGGCACCTTGTCCAGGCAAGTCATGGCACTAGGCTGAGGCACCGTGTCTAGGCATGCACTAGGCCGAGGAACCTTGCCTAAGCATGTCATGGCACAAGGCCGGTGTAATCAAGTTCAGGGGCATGCACTAGTCAAGCATCTCTGATTAGGAATGTGTTGGTATTATGTCTGAGCACCATGTCTGTATTACGGCCCAGCCGAGTCACCGTGCTCCAGTATTTAATTAGCCCAAGGCACCTTGTCTAGGCATGTCATGGCACTAGGCAGAGGCACCGCGTCTAGGCAAGCACTAAGCCCAAGCACCATGTCTAGGCAAGCACTAGGCCAAAGAACCTTATCTAGGTATGTCATGGCACTAAGCCGAGGCCCCGTTTCTAGGCATAGCACTGGGCTGAGGCACTGTGTCTAGGCATGCACTAGGCTGAGTCACCATGTCTAGGCATGCATTAGGCCGGGGCATCTTGCCTAGGCATGTATTGGCACTAGGCCGTGGCACCGTGTCTAGGCTTGCGTTAGGTAAAGGCACCTTGTCTAGGCATGTCATGGCACAAGGACGAGTCACCATATCTAGGCATGCACTAGTCAATGCACCTTCTTGAGGCATGTCATGGCACTAAGGTGAGGCACCGTGTCTAGGCATGCACTAGGCCGAGTCACCGGTTTAGGCATGCACTAGGCCAAGGCACCTTGTCTAAGCATGTCATGGAACTAGGACGAGGAACTGTGTCTAGGCAAGCAATAGCCTGAAGCACCATGTTCAGGTAAGACTAGGTCATGAACCTTATCTATGTATGTCATGGCACCAGTCGAGGCACCTATTTTAGCATGGACTAGGCTCAGTCACCCAGGTTCAGAATGCCTTAGGCGAAGGCTCCTTGTCTAGGCATGCACTAGGCTGAGTCACCGTGTCTGCACTACGCGAAGACACCTTCTCTAAGCATGTCATTGCACTAGACCGAGGCATCGTGGCTAGGCATGGCACTAGGCCGAGGCACCATGTCTAGGCATGTCATGGCACTAGGCCGAGGCACCGGTCAGCGGGAAGACTGTACTCAAGAACTCATCTAGGTATGTCATGGCACTAGGCCGAAGCACCGTTTCTAAGCTTCGCACCGGGCCGAGGTAATCGTGGCCGGGCATGGAGTAGGCCGCAGGCATCTGTCTAGGCTTGTCATGCAGACTCAGGCCGAGGCACCGTGTATAGGAAAGCAATCTAGATCGGGAGGCACTTGTCTAGGCATGTCATGGCCTTAGGCCTATATTAATCGCGGTTCAGCTGGTACTAGGCCGGCGACTGCGGTTCAGTGACGCACTCAGCCGAGTCAACGTGTCTAGGCATGCACTAAAGCCGAGGCATCTTGATTCAGGGGCATGTCATGGCACTAAAAGTGAGGCACCGCGGTCGAAAACACTAGGTCAAGCACCATGTTCAGGTGCTAATTGTGCGTAAGAACCCATATAGGTATGTAATGGAACTAGGCCGAGCAATCGCTTGTAGGCATGACACTAGGGCCGCTGGGCAAAGATTTAGGCTTGCACTAGGCCGAGGCATCTTGTTTAGGCATGTCATGCCACTCTGGCCATTTAAGACGTGTCCAAGAAAGCACTGCATCGGAGGCACCTTGTCTAGGCATGGCGAGGCACTAGGCTGAGGCACTGTGTCTATTCATGCACTAGGCCGATTCGCCGTATCTAGGCATGCACCAGGCGGCCGCACCTTTGCCTACGGCTGTTATCGCGACTAGGCCGAGCACCGGCTAGGCATGGCACTAGGCCGAGGCTCCATGTCTAGGAAACCACTAGGCCGAAGCACCATGTTTGTGCGCTAATCAGGTCGAGGCACCTTATTTAGGTATGTCAGTGTCACTAGGCCGAGGCACCGCGGTCTAAGCATGGCACCGGGTCGCGCACCTGTCGAGGGGCAGTCACTGACTCAGTCGAGGCACCGCGCTTCATTGCGCACTAGGCCGAGGCACCTTGCATTGGTCTGTCATGGCAGTAGGCCGAGGAATCGTGGTTTGTGCATGCACTGGGCCGAGGAACCTCAAGGTGTAGGTATGTCATGGCACTAGCCGAGGCACTATGTCTGTGCACACTTGTGTCGAGGAATGCTGCTGCTCTGCATGTGGTCAGTACTCAGTTTGCGCATCGTGTGTAGGCATGCACTCAGCCGAATCAATTATCTAGGAACGCATTTAGGCTAAGGCACTATTCAGACATGTCTAGGCACCTTGTCTAGACATGTCTTGGCACTAGCCTGAGGCACCGTGTCTAGGCATGCACTAGGCCGAGTTACCGTGTCTAGGCATGCACTAGGCCGAGTCACCGTGTCTAGGCATGCATTAGGCCGAGGCATCATGCCTAGGCATGTGTCGTTCTGCCGCGGCACCGTGGTCTAGGTCATGCGAAAGGAAGGCACCTTGTCTGTGCATGTCATCGCACAATGCCGAAATAATTATATATCTAGACATGCACTGTGCCAATGCACCTTCTTTAGGCATGTTATGTCACTAGGGTGAGGCTCGGTCTAGGTATGCACTAGGCCGAGTTACCATGCCTAGGCATGCACTATGCCGGGGCATCTTGCCTAAGCATGTCATGGAACTAGGCCGAGGAACTGTGTCTAGGCAAGCAATAGCATGAAGCACCATGTCTAGGTAAGCACTAGGCCGAAGAACCTTATCTATGTATGTCATGGCACTGGGGGTCGGGCTAACCTGCCTCTATGCATGGACTCAGCCGAGTCATCTGTTCAGCATGCCCAGCGAAGGCACTCCTTGCCTAGGCATGCACTGTAGCCGAGTCACCGTGGTCCGCACTTCGCGTAAGAACTTTCCTCAGCATGCCACACCCAGAATCTGAAAGCACCGTGGCTAGGCATGACACTAGGTCGAGGCACTATGTCTGTGCATGTCATGGCATTCAAAGCCGAGGCAACATCAGGCAAGCACTCAGCCTGAGCACCAAGGTCTAGGTAAGCATTGTAGTCAAGAATCTTATCATCAAGGTATGTCGTGGCACAGTCGAAGCACCATTTCTAGGCTTGGCACTAGGCTGAGGCATTGTGCCGAAGCATGCAGTAGGCCGAGGCGTCTTGTCTAGGCATGTCATTACACTAGCCGGCGCACTGCTCAGAAAGCACTGCATGCGGCACTTGTCTTAGGTATGTCATGGCCTTAGGTCGAGACACACCATGTCTAGGCGTGGTACTAGGGCCGGCTAATCGTGTCTAGGCATGCGCTAGGCCGAGTCACCGCGGCTCAGGCATGTACCAGCCGAGGCATCTCGACTCAGGCATGTGTCGTATTATGCCGAGGCACCGTCCAGTACGCACAAGACCGGCCTGGCAGGTTCAGGCACGCACCAGCCAAGAGACTGGCCTGCGCATCGCCATGACACTAGAGACCGCTTCAAAGACTAATAAGCACCATGTTCAGCAAGCACTAGCGTAAGAACCTTATATAGGCATGTAATGAACCAGCTCTGAGGCATCTGCGTTGTCAAAGAAACCAGCAGAGATTCCAGAGGCACCTGTCTAGGCATGTCGAGGCACAGCCGAGGCACCGTGACTATTCACGCACTAGGCCGAGCCACTCCAGATCTAAGCACGCACCAGCGACGCACCCTGTCTATGCATGTTATCAAGATCAGCCAAGGCTCCATGTCTAGGAAACCACTAGGTCACACCATGTCTGTGCAAGCACCAGGATCGAGGCACCTTATTTAGGTATGCTGCGTCACCAGCTAGGGCACCGCGGTCTGGGCATGGCACTCCGGGCTAAGGCACCTCGCCGAGGCAAACACATTTCGCACTAGTCGAGCACCGTGCCTAGGCACGACTACCGAGGCACTGTGATCGTCCGCCTTGGCGTGAGGGGCCGAGGAATCGTGTTTAGGCATGCACTAGGTCAGAACTCCGCGTAGGTATGTCATGGCACTAAAGCCCAGGCATTGTGTCTAGGCATGCACTAGGCCGAAATAAATTTTGTTCAGCGCACACAGCCGAGGAATCTCGCCCAGGCATGTGTCAGTACTCCAAAGCCGAGGCATCGTGTAGGCATGCACTAGGCTGAATCACCTTATCTAGGCATGCACTAGGCTAAGGCACCTCGTCTAGGCATGTCTTGGCACTAGCCTGAGGCACCGTGTCTGGGCATGCACTAGGTCGAGTCACCATGTCTAGGCATGCATTAGGCCGAGCCATCTCGCTCTGCACATGTGTCAGACAGCCTAGCACGCGTCTGTACGTACCAAGCCGAAGAACCTTATATGTGTATGTCAGCGAACTGTGCCAGAGACACCATTTAGGCTCAGACTAGGACCGAGGCATCTTGTTTGTGCATGTGATGTCACTAAAGTCGAGGCAATCGTGTCTAAAAGCATTCGTAATCGAGGCACTTGCCTGTGCATGTCGAGGCACTAGCCGAGGCTCTCAGGTTCAGGCATGGCACTAGGCCTATAAAATCGTATCTATTCATGCACAAGGCCGAAATATCGTGGTTCAGGCATCCACTAGCGAAGGCACCTTGTCTATGAATGTTATTGCACTAGGCCGAGGCACCGTGGCTAGGCATGTGGCACCAGCCGAGGCACCATGTTCCAGGGAAAGAATTAGGATGAAGCACCGTGTCTATGCTACTCGTCGAGGCACCCATTTTAGGCATGTCACGGAGCCTAGGCCGAGTCACCTGGTGGTGTAGGCATGCACTCAGTGCCAAGGCACCTTGTCTAAGCATGTCATGGAACTAGGCCAAGAAATCGTGTCTAGGCATGCACTAGGCCGAGGCAGATTGGCCTATCATGGCAGTAGGTCGAGGAATCGTGTTTAGGAATGCACTGAACAGGAACCTCGTTTCAGGGAACGTCATGGCACTAGGTCGAGGCACCGTGGTTCAGCATGCACTCAGCCGAGTCACCGTGTCTAGCATGCATTAAATGAGAATCTTGGCTCTTGGTATGTGTTGGTACTAGGCCGAGGCATCGTCTCTAGGCATTCACTAGGCCGAGTCACCTTATCTAGGCATGCACTAGGCCGAGGCACCTCGTCTAGGCATGTCTTGGTACTAGGCTGAGGCACCGTGTCTAGGCATGCACTAGGCCGAGTCACCGTGTCTTGGGATGCATTAGGGCGAGGCACCGTGTCTAGGCATGTATTAGGCCGAGTCACCCTATCTAGGCATGCACTAGGCCAAGACACCTTGTCTAAGCATGGGTCATGGAATCCAGCCGAGGAACCGTGTCTAAAGTGTAAGAATTGGGGCCCGGGCACCATGTCTCGCAAGTGCTACCAAGAACCTTATCTACGTACGCTCACTACGCGCCGAGACACCGCTTCTGGTGCACGACATCAGCCGGTGGCACCCATCCGCATTTCATGGCACTAAAGCCGAGGCACCGTGTCTGTGAGCAAGAGACCGAGGCACCATGTCCAGCATGTCATGACACTACCGAAAGTAATCAGATTCGTGCATGCACTAGGCCGAGGCATTCCTTGCTTAGGCATGTCATGGCACTAGGCTGAGGCACCGTGTCAAGGCGGGCACTAGGCCTTGTCACCTTGTCTGTGCACGCATTAAAGTGAGGCATCTTCGCTCGTACGTGGTTTCGCACTGTGCCGAGGCACCGCGTTCAGTACGCAGCGAAGGCACTTGTCTAGCCATGTCATGGCACAAGGGCTTAGGCATCACGCCTAGGCATGCACTAGGCCGAGTCACCATATCTAGGCATGCGGTAGGCCAAGGCGCCTTATCTAGGCATGTCATGACACTAGGCTGAGGCACCGTGTCTAAGCATGCACAGGCCGGTCAACAGGTCTAGGTACGCACTAGGCCAAGGCACCTCTGTCGGGGCTACGTCATGGAACCAGGCCGAGGAACCGTGGTTCAGCAAGCACTAACCAAGCACCATGTCTAGGCAAGCACCAGTCAAGAACCTTATCTATGTATGTTCGCGGCACTAGGCCGAGGCACCGCTTCTCTAAGATGGTAATCGGGCCGGCGTACCTTTCCGTGCATCTCATGGCAATAGTAGAGGCACCGCGTCTATAAAGCACCAGATCGAGGCAACCTTGTCCGCATGTCATGAAACTAGGTCGAGGCACCTTGCTCAGGTGATGCACTGTCGGCATCTCGCTCTGTGCATGTCATGGTACTAGGCCGAGGCACTCTGGTCTAGGCATGCACTAGGCCCAGTCACCGTGTCTAGGGCATGCACTAGGCCGAGACATCTTTCTTAGGCATGTGTTGGTATTATGCCGAGGCACCGTGTCTAGGCATGCACTAGGCCGAGTCACCATGTGTAGGCATGCACTAGGCCAAGGCACCTTGTCTAGGCATGTCATGGCACTTACAGTAGGCACCGTGGTTCAGGCAAGCACTGTAGCCGAAGCACCACAGTCTAGGCAAGCACTAGCCTAAGAACCCATAGGTATGTCATGGAACCAGGCCGAGGCACCTGCTTGGTCGGGCATGACACTAGGCTGGCAAAGAGATTCATTTCTAGGCTTGCACTAGGCCGAGCATCTTTTCTACGCATGTCATGCCACTAGGCCGAGGCACCGTGTCTAAGAAAGCACTAGACCGAGTCACCTTGTCTAGGCATGTCGAGGCACTAGGCCGAGGCACTGTGTCTAGGCCTGGTACTAGGCCGAGGCACCGTATCTATTCATGCACTAGGCCGAGTCACCGTGTCTAGGCATGCACTAGGCGAAGGCACCTTGTCTATGCATGTTATTGCACTAGGCCGAGGCACTGTGGCTAGGCATGGCACTAGGCCGAGGCACCATGTGTAGGAATGCACTAGGCCGGCTAATCGTGTCTGTGCAAGCACTAGGTCGTGAGGGGCACCTTATTTAGGTATGACATGCACTGGCTCAGCACCATGTCTAAGCATGGCACCAAAGCCAAGGCACTGCTCCAGGCGTGTCACTCACTAAAGCCGAGCACCGTGCCTGTAAGACGACTAGGCCGATGCACCTTGCATCGTCTCACATGGTAAAGAGTCGAGGAACCGCGGTTTCAGTGCATGCACTAGGTCGAGAACCTGCCTAGGTCATTGGGCGGCACTAGGTCGAAACATCATGGTTCAAAGTAATGCACTAGCGGAGTCACCGCGGTTCAGGCATGCATTAGGCCGTATGAGATCTTGCCTAGGCATGTCAGTACTAGGCCGAGGCACTATGTTCAGCAATCACTATAGCCGAAGCACCGAGTCGAGGCATGGTACTAGTCGGTGACACCTTTTCTAGTACGCACTGCGCCGAGCCATCGCGTTTGCGCCAGACTGCGCCGGCGCGACCTCGCTTAGTACCGCCATTGCACTAGACCGAGGCACCGTGGCCATGCATGGCACTATGCCGAGGCACCATGTCCGTGCAAGACTAAATACATCGTGTTCAGCAAGCACTGCGTCAGTGGCACCCATCTAGGTATGTCACAAGACTAAAGCCGAGGGGCACCGTGTCTAAGCATGGCATTGGGCCAAGGCACCTTGCCTAGGCATTTCACAGCACTAGGCCAAGGCATCGTGCCTAGGCATGCACTAGGCCGAGGTACATTGCCTTGGCATGTCATGGCAGTAGGCCGAGGCACCGTGTTTAGGAATGCACTAGGCCGAGGAACCTTGCTTAGGCATGCCGCGGCACCAGCCGAGGCACCGCGGTTCGCATGCATAGATCGAGTCACCGTGTCTTGGCATGAGGTCGAGGCATCTCATTTAGTACGTGTTGCACTAGGCCGAGCCACCGTGTGTGCATGGCAATTAGGCCGAGTCACCGCGGCTCGTGGTGGGTGCATACCAGGCCACATATTCCCCGCTCTAGGCATGTCATGGCACTAGATCGAGGAACAGTGTCTAGGCAAGCACTTGGCCGAAGCACCATGTCTAGCGCTACGCGTCGTAAGAACCCATTCAGGTACGCCAGCGGACCCGGCCTAGACACCGCTTCTAGGCATGGCACTTCACGGTGCACCGCGGCCTAAGCATGCACTAGGGCCGGCGCGCCTTGTCTGGCATGTCATGGCACTAGCCGGTGGGCACCGCGGTTCAGGAAAGCACTGTGACCGAGACAATTGCCTGTGCATGTCATACTTTAGGTCGGCGCACCATGTCTAGGTGTGGTACTAAAGACATGGTGCGGTACTCAAAGTCGAGGCACCGCGGTTCAGCATGCACTGAAAGCCGAGGCATCTGCCTAGGTACGTGCTGGCATACATCGTGTCTAGGCACGACCAGGCCGAAGCCACCGTGTCTAGGGCATGCACCAGGGGCCAAGACACCCTGCTTGTGCATGTCATGGCACTAGGTAGAGGTACCGTGTTTAGGCAAGCACTAGGCCGAAGCACCATGTCTAGGCAAGCACTAGGCCAAAGAACCTTATCTAGGTATGTCATGGCACTAGGCCGAGGCACCGTTTCTAGGAATGGCACTGGGCTGAGGCACCGTTCCTTGGCATGCACTAAGCCGAGGCATCTTGTCAATATACGCCATGCACTGCCGAGGCACTGTGTCTAGGAAAGCACTAGACCGAGGCATGTCATGGCACTAGGCCGAGGCACCGTGTCTAGGAATGGTACTAGGACGAGGTACTTAGTCTAGGCATGCACTAGGCTGAGTCACCGACTAGGTTAAGGCACCATGTATAGGCGAAAACCAGCTAGCACCGTAAAGGCCTGTGCAAGCACTAGGCCGAGGTACCTTATCTAGGTATGTCATGGCACTAGGCCGAGGCACCGTGTCTAAGCATGGCACTGGGCCAAGGCACATTGCCTAGGCAGTTCACGACACTACGCCGAGGCACCATGCCTAGGCATGCACTTGGCCTAGGCACTTTGCCTTGGTATGTCGGCAGTAAGCCGAGGCACTAGGGTTAGTCATGCACTATGTCGAGGAACCTTGCTTAGGCATGTGATGGTACTAGGCTGAGGTACCTTGTATAGGCATCCACTAGTC
>JAEQBH010007889.1:0-85000 GCA_016808115.1 Tetrastigma voinierianum | reverse complement strand
CTTCCTATCATTGTGAAGTAGAATTCACCAAATGTTGGATTGTTCACCCACCAATGTGGAACTCGAGTCGGGTTTAGACCGTCAGGAGATGTGTTAGTTTTACCTTACCGATGATGCTTGTCTCAATAGTAATTCAACCTAGTACGAGGAACTGCTTGATTCGCACAATTGGTCATCGCGCTTGGTTGTGCTTAGCGGCGCTGGTTACCGCGGCGCCGGATTATAATCGACACTCTAAGTCGAATCCGGGCCAGGAAACGATGTGTGCGCCCGTCGCCCCGACACGACCCGCATGGGCCCTCGCCCCTGTGAGGCACATGTCCTCGGGTCAAGTCCTCGCTGCGGACAACCGCGGTGGACCGTGTTAAAAGTATTATTTGTAACGAAAGACGTAGAATCCTTTACCGATGACTTAAATACATGACGGGGTATTGTAACTGGCAGAGTGGCCTTGCTGCCACCATCCATTGAGATTCAGCCCTATGTCGCTCCGATTCGTCCCTCCTACTTGATCCGATTCACTCACAATTTCCTTTTACCCTTCTTTTTTGTGTCTCTGACAAGAGGTTCTTGAACGCTCCTCGAGTGGTACCCCTCCCGACCGCTTAACACATCTTCGCAGACGGCAAAGGCATTTTGGAAAAAAATCTAAAGGAAATAAATAATCGACAGGATTGAAGTGCCTCACATTCCCGCCCGACATTAAGGCAAGCGACTACATACTAAACAAACCGCTATGCCATGGTGCCCCTACGTAAGGCTACCCATTCATATACATGTTGCCTCGATCACATGGCGCATCGCCCAAGGAATGGTGTAGCTCGTGCCCGAAAATTCCACAGATAGTACCTCGCCCATGCTACGCCGTTTAAACACTCCGTGCCTCGGCCATGCCATGGCATGCCCAGAAAGAGTGCTTCGTGCTTTAGCACCATGCCTAGATTATCTGCCTCTAAGATAGTGCCATGATATGCCTAGACAAGGTGCCCTGGCCCATGCTTTCCTAGACGCAGCTCCCTGGGCTTCTGTCAACCCGCCTAGGCACGTGTCTTTAAGATACACACGCTTAGACACTACGCCCGCCTTAGCGCCTACGACATACCTAAACAAAGTGCCCTACTAAGTAATTTTGCCTGTAACACCCAAGTGCTTTAGCCCAGCGCATGCCCAGGACATGGCTGCCCAGCCATGCCCAGCCATGATGCCCCTGGCCTGCAATGATTACGCCCAGGACAAGGTGCCTCTCGCCCCAGCGCATCCCTAGACACCTGACTCCCCGTCCCAGCGCATGCCCAGACACGGTGCCCCGCCTCACACTACGCCCAGACCCTAAGGTCCCTGGCCTAGTGCCACAACTCTGCCTAGACAAGGCACCCGGTTTAGCGCTTTCTCAGACACCTGGCCCTGGCCTAGTGCTTTCCCAGACACCTGCTCCTACTTACACATGACACGCCTGCATTGAAGATGCCCCTGCCTAGCACATGCCCCAGGAACAAGTCTCGTACCCCAGCCACATGCCAAGAAACTGTGTGCCTCTACTTAGCGCCATGACACACATACCTAGATAAGGTTCTTTCGGCCCAACATTACTCCAGACATGGTGCTTCCTACCAGTTTGCCTGTGACACCCGGTCCCCGCCCCATTTCTATGACATGCCTCGACAAAGTGCTCACTAGCACATGCCTAGACACGGCGACTCGGCCTAGTGCATGCCTAGACATAGTGCCTCGCCCTAATGCCGACACATGCCTCGACAAGATCCCGCGGCCTCATGCACGCCTAGACACCATAACTCTGCCTAGTGCATGCCAAGACACTGCCACAAAATCTAGTGTCATGACATCTTGTGACAAGGAGCCTTGGCCTAGTGCATGCCTAGATAAGGTGACTCGGCCTAGTGCATGCCTAGACACCGTGCCTTAGCCTTGTACAAACACATGCCTAGGCAAGATGACTCGGCCTAGTGCATGCCTGCACACACAGACTAGCCTAAGGCATGCCTAGACACCGCGCCCCTACCCAAGACCATGATTACGCCCAGACAAGGTGCCTCGCCCAGTGCATGCCCAGACAAGGTGACTCCGCCCAGCGCACGCCCAGACACCTGCGGCCCTTCGGCCTTGTGCCATAACATGCCCAGCAAGGTGCTCCCCGCCCACTGCATGCCTAAACATGGGTGACTCCTACCAGTGCATGCCCAGACACTCCGTGGGCTCCCAGCCTAGCACCATGCCCAGACACGCGCCCGGCCGGCCATGACATGCCCAGACACAGGCCCGGTCCAGCGCTTTCCTAGACACGGCCCTCGGCCTATCGTGGAACGCCTGGCGCAATATGCCCGGGCCCGTCATTCTTTTGCACACCTGCCCCTACCCACACATGACACACCCAGATAAGGTACTTCGGCCATAGTGCTTGCCTAGACACCCGCGGTTTAGCCTAGCGCTTACTCCAGACACGGTGCCCCGCCCCAAAGGCTACGCCCAACCACCTGCGTGCCCCTCGATCTTGTGCAATGACATGCCTAGACAAGGTGCCTTCGCCTGGGCCTCTTCATGCCTAGACACATGACTCCCGCCCCAGTGCATGCCTAGACACCTGCTCCGGCCAAGATCTTCATGCCCAGACAACACCCGCACTCCCCACTTCAGTGCCATGACATGCTCCAGGAAAGGTGCCCCTGGCCTAGCGCTTCATAAACACCTGGCCGCCGCCCATTGCCATGACATGCCTAGAAAAGATGCCACTACTTATCAGCAGATGCCCAGGAATCCAAGTGGCCTTAGCCTAGTGCCAAGCCTAGAAACAGTGTCTCGGCCTAATGCCCAGGGCAAGACGCCTTACCCCACGTACGCCTACACCTGCGTGGTTCTGCCTAGTGCATGCCTAGCACTCCAGGCCCAGCCTAGTTCCATGACATGCCCAGACAAGATTCCCACTTGCATGTCTAGATAAGGTGACTCCGGCCTAGTGCATGCCTAGACACCTGCATCGGCCTCAGGCCACTACACATGCCTAGACAAGGTGCCTTCGCCTAACGCATGCCTAGACACGGTGACTTGGCCTAGTGCAATGGCATGCCTATACAATGTGCCTCGGTCTAGTGCTTTCCTAGACACGGTGCCTCGACCTAGTGCCATGACAAACCTAGACAAGATGCCTCGGCCTAGTGGATGCCTAGGGATCCGGTGATCACCCCAAAGGCCACGTAGATAGAAACTAAGTGCCTTGGCTTAAGGCTACACAAACCTAGATAAGGTTCTTCTACTTAGTGCTTGCCTAGACATGGTGCTTCTGGGCCTAGTGTCAGCTTTCAGAAACGGTGCCCCTACTAAATGCCCAGACAACGTTCCTCGACTCCAGTGCATGCCTAGGACACCAGTGGATTCCCGCCTAGTGCATGCCTGGACATGGTGCCTCGTCTTAGTGCCGACACATGCCTAGGCAAGATGCCTCGGCCTAATGCATGCCAAGACACGGTGACTCAGCCTAGTGCATGCCTAGACACGGTGAATCAGCCTAGTTCCATGACATGCCTGTGATAAGATGCTCCCTGCCTAGTGTGTATGCCTAGATAAGGTGCCTCGACCTTATGCATGCCTGGACACGGTGCCTCGACCTTGGGCCATTACATGCCTAGACAACGTGCCTTCGCCTAACGCATGCCTAGATACGGTGACTCGGCCCACGTACGCCCAACACCTGGGCCCTCGACCTCACACTGCCAAGACACCCGCGTTCTACTAGTGCCATGACACGCCCGCACAAGGTGCCTCTGGCCTAGTGCTTTCGTGAACACTCCGCTCCTCCGCCAGGCAATGTGCCTTGGCCTAGTACATGCTTAGACACCGCGGCCCCACTAGTGCCATGACATACCTAGGATATGTGCCCCTACCAAGGCTTCTTGCCTGTGACACTCCGTGCTTTGTACCCTGTTGGTTTACCCAGACAGCCCTACCATTGTCATGCCCAGCCACAGCTGGGTCTCCCGCCCAGTGCACTGACATTCCTAGACAAGGTGCCTCTCGCCCAGTGCATTCTAGACACGATGACCTCGTCCTAGTGCATGCCTGTGACATCTGCTCCTCTGGCTTCAAGACCATGCTCACACAGGTGCCACTATTTCAAGGCCATGACACGCCAAGATAAGGTGCCCTGGCTCATTGCTTTCCTCGACTCTGCCTCGGCCCAAGGTCATGACATGCCCACATAAGATGCCCCTACTCTAGTGCATGCCTAGGAACGGTGCCTCAGCCCAGTGCCATGCCTAGAAATGGTGCCTCGCCTAGTGCCATGACACACCCAGATGGCTGGGTCTCTTCCCCTGGGCCTAGTGCTTCCCCGACCCAAGGCTTCCGCCTGCGTCATTTCAGGACACCTGCGCCCCCGCCCCAGTGCCACGCACATGCCCAGACAAGGAGCCCGGGCCCAGTGCACCCACGCATGCGACTCGCCTAGTGCATGCCTGCCAGACATCGAGATGCCCTGGCCCCAAGACCAACACATGCCTAGGCAAATGCTCAGCCATGCATGACTGACACGGTGACTCGGCCTAGTTCTTCCTAGACACCTGGTTCGCCTCTAGCAATCATGATTACGCCAAGACAAGGTGCCTCGCCCAGTATGCACGAGCAAAGATATGTTTGCCTTACTTAGTGACGCCAGACACCTGCCTCGCCCCTAGTACCATGCTTAGACACGGTGCCTTGGGTTAGTGCCATGACATGCCTAGACAAGGTGCCCCACCTTCAGGCTTCCTAGACACGGTGCCCCCACTCAAATACTGACCCACCCAGAACGCTACTCTACCAATGGGCCATTCCCTAAATACCCGTGCCCTCACTTAAGGCATTCTGTGACACGGTGCTCCCTGGCCCCACCGCCTACGACATACCCAGATAGCGCATTTCGCCTGAATTGGCCTCAGACACTCCGCGCGCATCCCAATGGCCAGATACAGACATAACGTCCCGACCCAAGGCCACGCCCAACACCTGCGCCCTGGGCCTGCAAATGACACACCCAGACGATTAAGTTCTCGGGCCTAGCTGGCATCCCTAGACACTGTGATCTCTGCTCATCGCACGCCTGTAAACCAAGTGGCTCGACCTAGCACTATGTCTAGACGGTGCCCTACCAGTGCCATGGCACGCCTTGCATGCCCCGCTTGAAAAGCTTTCCTGCATACCGATGCCTCAGCCTAATGCCTTGAAATGCCTAGACAGGATGCCTCGGCTTAGTACATGCCTAGGAACGGTGCCTCAACCCAATGCCATGCCTAGAAACGGTGCCTCGGCCTAGTGCCATGACATACCTAGATAAGGTTCTTCGGCCCATCGTTCGCCTTAAACATGGTGCTTCTACTACGGCATGCCTGTATACGATGCCCTACTTAGCAATTACGCTTAGACACGGTGCCTCGGGTTAGTGCCATGCCCAGACAAGGTGCCCCGGGTCTCAGGCGTTTCTCCTACACGGTGCTCCTGGCCAAGGCCGTGAACTACCTAGGCAATGTGCCTCGGCCTAGTGCCATGCTTGTGACACTACAGGGTTCCTCTACTCACTACATGATTATCACCTAGGATAAGGTGCCTCGGGGCCTATAATTTTGCCTAGACACGGTGCTTTAAATTCTAGTGCTTGCCTAGACATAATGCGTCTTCACTTGTTACGCCCAGGCCACTTCCGCGCCCTGGCCTAGTGCAATGACATACCTGTGCATCGGCTGCGCCTCAGCCCAAGGCATCCCTAGACACGGTGACTTCGGGCCTAGCGCACTGCCTCGAACGGTGCCACGGCCTAGCACCATGTTCAGACACTCCGGCAGCTCCTCGGCCTAGCACCATGTCTAGACTGGTGCCTCGGCCTAGCACCATGTCTAGACATGGTGCCCCGCCAGCTGCCATGGCATGCCCAGACAAGGTGCCCTTGGCCTAGTGCTTCCCGCACACCTGCCTCGACCTAGTGCCATGACATACCCAGATAAGGTCTTTCTCGGCCTAGTGCTCGCCAGACATGGTGCTCCTGGGCTTAGTGCTCGCTTGTGACACCTGCCCGGCCCTAGTTCCATGACAAGCCTGCATGCGCGCCTCGCCTAGTGCATGTCCTATGTTCTGATCAGCCCAGTGCGCATGCCTAGACACCTGTCTCTCGCCCAATGCCAACACATGCCTAGGTAAGATGCCTCGACCTAATGCATGCTTAGACATGGTGAATCGGCCTAGTGAATGCCTAGACACGGTTCCTCAGCCTAGTTCCATGACATGCCTAGATAAAATGCCTCGGCCTAGTGCATTCCTAGATAAAGTGACTCGACCTAGTGCATGCCTAGGCACGCTGCTCCCAAATTCCTCAACATTATATGCCTAGATAAGGTGCCTTCTCTTCGCCACGCATGCCTAGATTGACGGTGATTCCGGCCCGTTGCATGCCTAGACACCCGCTCCCCACTGAAGACTTGACATGCCTGCACACCTGCCTCGTCCATTGCATGCCTAGATAAGGTGACTCACCCTAGTGCATGCCCAGACACTCCGGCCCTGCCTCTAGTACCAACACAACATGGTTAGCACATGCCCTCGGTCTAGTCCATGCCCAGACTACACCCTGGCCAAGGTACGCCATACCCGCCTCACCTCCTAAGATCAGCGACACGCTCAGCAAGGTTCCGGCCTAGCGGTACGCTCAAACACGAAAAGGCCGGGACGATCGCCATGACATTACAGGATGCCCCGCCCGTACCATGACATGCCCAGACAAGGTGCCTCTGCCTAGCGGCACAAGATAACGTGACTGACCTAGTGCCCGCCTAAACACGCGCGGGCTCTGCTGCGGTTACGACATGCCCAGGACAAGGTGCCTGCCTAACGCATGCCCCGGACACCTATGACTCCCACTTAGTGCATGCCTGTATTAAGGTGCTCGCCTAGCAATTATGCTTTCAGACACCTGCACAGCTCCAGCGCCATGACATGCCTAGTATCAAGGTGCCCCGGTCTGCTTTCCTAGACACGATGCCTCGGCCTATTGCCGTGAACCGCCTCGGGCAAAGGTGCCTCGCCCAATGCCGTTTCAGACACCTGCGGCTCCTGCCCCGCCATGACATACCCAGATAAGGTGCCCCGACCTAGTGCTTGCCTAGACATGGTGCTTTAGCCTAGTGCTTTCCTAGACATGGTTCCTCGGCCTAGTGCCATGCCTAGCCACTGCGCCTCGGTCTAGCGCAATGACATGCCTAGACAAGGTGCCTTCGCCTAGTGCATCCCTAGACACTGACTCCGGCCTAGTGCATGCCCAGAGTCTGGCCTCTCGGCCTAGCACTCATGTCTAGACACCTGCCCTACTTCAGTGCCATGGCATGCCTAGACAAGGTGCCCTCGGGTCTAGTGCTTTCCCGTGACACGGTGTTCAAATTTTAATGCCTTGACATGCCTAGACAGCACGTCCTCAAACATGCCTAGAAACTGCCCCCAACCTAATGCCATGCCTAGAAACTGCCCCTAGCTTCTGAAGGCTACGACATACCTAAATAAGGTTCTTCGGCCCATCGTCGCCTAAACATGGTGCTTCGCCCAGTGCTTCGCCTAGACACCTGCCCTCGGCCCAGGCCACATGCTGTAGCGGCGCCGCCCAAGGCATGCCCGGACACCTGACTAGCCTAGTGCAGCCCAGACACGTATTCTACCTAATGCCACTACATACCGAGACAAGGTGCCTAGATGTTATTTCGCTTAACGCATGCCTAGACACCTGACTCCGCTTCCAGTACTCGTTTCTAGACACCTGCGGCCCTCGCCTAATACAATGACTTGCCTGTGACACGATGCCTCGGGTCTCGCATGCCCAAATAAGGTGACTCTACTCTATGCATGCCTGCACGGTGCCCTACCCGCACTAACACATGCCTAGGCATCATACCTCGGTGCCTCAGCCTAGTGCCATGACATGCCTAGGTGTCACACCCCTTATTTATCACAATGAAATTTTCACCTTCTGGATGTGCGGTGCTAACTCTTTTAGCCAACCTTTCCTCATAGTGTCTCTCAAAAGCAATGTATTAGACACTAAGATTTTACAGGAAATGATCCCAACTTGTATTGCAATAAAACTGTCAAGTGTAGTGCACTTCTCAACTTATAAGATATTACAAAACACGGGAAATTTGGCACATTCTCTAACCCCATCCAAGTTAGAGACTACATCCTTTTATAGACTTTGGTGTCTATTGCCAACCTTTGTGACTCTTCCCAATAGATGCCAATTCCCTCCACTCGTTTGAATTCGACCGCTCTCCCATATTTAAAATCGTCTAACTTGAGTGATGTTTGAATTTGAAATCTGGCTCTCATTTTCAAATTCAAACTCACACTTGTTTTCCATAAGTGCACGTCCACCATATGCTACCATGCACCTCCTGCTGGTCCACCGTATCTTACCATGCACCACCATGGTTTGCCTTGTTTTATTAGGTGCCCTCATTGTGTCTAAGGTATACTCTAGCGCTTCAGATCCGAGGCACAAACCTCTCCCCCTCCCGCGATGTCAAGCTCCACGCCGATTTCTACCTTAGATAGTCTTGCATTGCCCCTTCAAACTGCCACAATGTTACATCCCGCTCCCATGTAGCCTCTGATTCCAAACTGCCTTTCCACTAAACAAGGTAATCGGTCCGCCGATTCTTTCTACTTGCCCCCATGGTTCTGTGATTCAGAATCTTCTCCACCCCTTTATCAAACTGCTTCATAACCAAGGGAGAGGCACGTTTTACTTGTACCCTTCCTGGTTCTGCATCTTCAACATAAGGCTTCAAAACCCATGGAAATGCCTGATGCAACTTCGCTCTTCAGTAATCCTTCAAAGATGTAGGCGACTTCTCCACTTTCGACACTGGAAGGCTCCAAACTGATCACCCTCGCCGAGTCCATCAAGCCACTTTTTCAAATTCTCGAGGAGTTAGTTTTAAATAACACCTTATCCCCAATCTGAAATTCAACGCCCGCCTATGTTGACTAAAGATACTTCTTCATTCGCCTAGCCGCTTTCTCAAGGCTTTCCGCGGCCTCATCGAACATCTCCCGTCAGAAATGGCTAACTGCGGTGTCGCAGGTCAGTTTCCTAACCCACGCTTTGCCACATCTAATGGGGTTCTTGGCTGCCAACCCATAGCCAACTCAAGTATTCTTCCAACAGTGCATTAATCCTTTCGGTCTGCCCATCTGTTTGAGGATGGTTTGTTGTGGAAAACTTCAACTCCGAACCTAAGAGCTTGAAGAGTTCCACCCAAAAGCGGCCCCGTAACTGCATCCCTACATCGATTATGTCCTTAGGCAAGCCAAAATGTTTCACCACATGACTGAAAAACAGATTGCCTGCCTCTTCTACTGGACATGGCTCCGGTGCTGCTATGAAGACCGAATACTTTGAAAACCGATCAACCATGACAAAGATGGATTTACACTCATGGGCCTTAGGGAATCCCGAAATGAAATCCCTGGAGACGCTTTGCCATGGCTTTTTTGCATGGAGGCCGCAATAACCCCGCCATCTTTTCTTCTCGCCTTGTCTAACTGCATACCAATAAGACTTCACGCACGCCAGACGTCCACCCATTTTCGGCCAATAATAGATTCGACAAGAATGCCATGGTTCGCTCTTCCCGGGATGTCCCGCCTAATTTAGCATCACGGGTCTCTTTCAATGCCTCTCTCCGCAAATCCGCACATCTAACATAGAGTCATTCTTTGAACACAAGGAGATCACTTTCCGCACTGCACTGCTCTCGCCTGAATTGTTGTCCCGCTCTCATAGCCAACATCAAGTCCCGCGTACTCCTTCGATCCGCTCTCATTGAAATCCGAGATGACTTCCGACAAAGCAATGATATAGCCACCACCTCTTCCGACCGGAAAGTGCATCCGCTACAAGCAGTCGCCCGACGGCACGCACTTAAAATTAAACTCGGTCAGAACTCTTGCCAGCGGGCTTGCCTTGCACTCAACTTCTTCTGTGTCTTGAAGAAGGTGTTTGCCACATTGTCTGTCACCACTGTAAAAATCCCACCAAGGAGGTAGTGCCTCCATTGTTGCAGACAGTGCACTACTGCTGTCATTTCTTTCTCATGCATTGAGTAACACTGTTCTGCCCCATTCAGTTTCCGACTCTCAAATGCCACGGGGTGTCCTTCCTGCACCAAGACTCCACCAAGGGCCTTGTCCGAAGCATCAGTCTGAACTTCAAAGGGAAGGTCCAGATTAGGCAACTGCAAAACTGGTTCTTTGGAGATGGCTTGTTTGAGGCTTTCAAAAGCCATCCGACACTCTATGTCCGAATCCCATGCTCGGTCTTTCTTTAGCAAATCCACACTTGAGACAATATTTGAGTAGCCCTTATGAATCTCCTATGTGTTTGCTAATCCGAGGAATGACCGCGAACTCGCTTACTTTGGTAGGGTCGGCAATCGATCACCGTCAGACCTTTCTTTCATCCATCCGACCGGGCTTTCACCGATTTTATGACCTAAGAATGTGATCCGGCTCCCTTGCAAACTCGCACTTCTCCTGGGCTTCACATATAGTTTGTGTCTCTAAGCCGCCTGAACACTCATGCATCTCGCTCTTTTAGAGTCCGTCGCATACACTACAATGTCATCTAAATAGACAACTACAAAAGATCGAGATAGTCAAACAAGACATCATTCATTAGTTCATGCATCGTCACGCATTTGTGAGCCCAAATGGCATTACAAAAAATTCATATGAACCATAACGAGTTACACATGTGGTTTTTGCCTCATCACCTTCCGCGATCCGGACTTGCCAATAGCCCGATCTCAAGTCCAGTTTTGTGAAGTACCGAGCCTTCAATCACAAACACCGCCGCCAAAGCTGAATCACTTGTTTTTGATGGTTACCTTGTTGAGAGCCCGGTAATCCAAACACATGCGCAATGATCCATCATGTTTCTTCGAACGTAATTGTGTGCACCAAATGGAGCCTCGAGCCGGATCATGCCATCGTCCAAAGAACTCTTTCAATCTGCTTCCTCGCCCAAAGAATTCTCAAGTAGGGGCCATCTTGTGAAGGGACTCAGGAGGTTCGCCCCGGCACACCGATCTGATCAATGGCCCCAGGAGGCAACTCTTTAGGGCAACTCGAGGGCATGATGTCTCCGAATTCCTTTAGTATCCCAAACACGCAGTCGAACTCAAAGATCATGTCCTGATTTCCACCAAAGTCGCAAGGTATGTCCTCGTCTCCTCTTAAGCCCTTTCTTCATTGAAGGCCGACACTATCTTGGCCTTTCCAAGCTTCTCTCGTCATTCCTTCTAATCCGTGTGCACAAAGCAATGCTTTCTCCACTAAAATCATAAGTCCACCCGCATGAGGAATCAGGTAGCCTTAGACTCGAGGAAGAAATCAATCCCAAGGATTAGATTGAAATCATCCATCAATGGAACATATAGTAAATCGATTTTAATTCTTCCATTCACCAACTTGCAAGAGGACATCCTTGGTAATGCCATGTATCCTTCAGGCCTTACCTGCTCACCGCTTGATCCGGCCATCATCTGCTTCGCTCGTGATCAAGTCTCGAGGGCTTCACCGGGTTGCAACGAACTGCGCGTGGCACCATTGTCTACCATCGCTTAATGATCCCATCGGGAAGACTCAACATGCATCAAAGTTTTCTCGCGGGTTGGTTCACCACTCGATTGCATTCAAGCACCGGGCAAAGGATTCACTCGGAGTGGAATCAATCATCGCCGTCTTGTCATCCTGCAAAGGACTAAGGCACTCACTTTTCCTTCGAGCTTTCGCCTCTGAGGGCCATTGCAAAATGAAGCATCCCACCGGCTCGTTGTCTCACGCACAAAATTTGTGGTTGTTCCCCACAGTTTCATTTTGGCACTCTTTCGTTCCTTCCACCTAACCTTCTTATCGAACGGTTTTCTCTCGACTTTCCTTCGCTTCTATCTCGTCTTGGACTTGCCTCACGTGGTGCTGATGGCTACGCCATCTCAGAGTCCGTCCACTTCAAGCAACCACGCAGCCTACTGCGTAAATGGGCAGTCACGAACTCCCTGCCTCCTTAGTTCTCGTCTCGTGCCTGCACTTTGTAATCTCGAAATAAAGTTGAATACCTGGCCCTCATCGATATGTTCTCCGACATCCAACATGATGGAATCCACCTTCACATATTCCCTCATCACCCAGAAGCCAACCGCCTGATTCTCTTGCAAGCCAGCCGACTGCGGGTAGGAATTGTTCCTTTAGTTCCCTCTTCAGAGCCTCCTAGGTATCAATCTGGGGCCTTCCAGACCCTGCATCATCTCCCATCCGAGTGCGCCTCCATAATTTTGCATCACCATATAGGTACATGCTAGTTATGGACACCATTTCACTATCAGGCACATGAACAGCCTTGAAGAACTGCTCCATGTCCCATAGGAAATTTTCCAATTCCTTAAAGATTCCTCGCACCCCAAACCCCCTCGGGCTCCGGCACACGACCTCTTCGGGGCCACAACCACTTGTGGATTGAGATTTCATTCCATGGATCGGGTGATCGCGATCCCGGTACTCGCCATCAATGCCTCAGACTGCCTTTGAGAGCATCGATCCGTTTCCTCGCATATTTATCACGGCTCCATCGGGATTGCGGCTGCGACTTCAAACTCGCTTACTGAAGTCCGCAAATGCGTCATTAGCCTTTCATCCTCGTGCCAATCTCCCAACAACAAGCTCTAACCGGCCATCCATCCTTCAATCGCTCCCCTGCCCATCTTTTGATGCTCGATACCACTTGTCACACCCGCCACGCCACCGAATTTTCACCTTCGGATGAAGCAGGTTAACTTTAGCCAACCTTCTCACAAGCACCCTCAAAGCAATGTATAAGACACTAAGCACTTACAGGAAATGATCCTAACTTGTATTGCAATAAAACTCGCTGGCGCAAAGGCAGAATTTCTCAACATATAAGATATTACAAAATACGTGAAATTAGGCACACTCTCTAACCCCATCAAAGTTAAAGACTACACTCTTTTATGTAATTTCGTGTCTATTGCCAACCTTGCACTCTTCCCAACAAAGCCCATTCCCTCCACCGCTTTGAATTCGAATCAGCCTCCCATATACAAAAACTGGTCTAACTGAAGCGATGTTTCAGAATTTGAAATCGCTCCTCATTTTCAAATCCAAACTCGCACTTGTTTTCCATAGCGCATGTCCATCATAATCTATCACCACTCATCACGGTCCAATCAGATCTTTACCATGCACCACCATGGTTTGCCTTGTTTTATTAGGTGCCCCTACAGTCTAAGGCGCATACCTATGAAGCCCTTGCATCCGACTCCTCAACAAGCTTAGCATCCGAGCACCAGCAAGGTTCCTGCCTAGTGCATTCTAAACACCGCGGCCTCGTCTATCGCCATGACATGCCAGTATGTGGTGCCCCTGGGCCAAAGGCCTTGAACTACCGGCAGGCAGTCGCCTCTGGCCCAGCCTATGCTTGTGACACTATAGTCTCACCTCAGCGCCATGACATACCAAAATAAGGTGCCTCGCTTATGCATGCCTGTGACACCTGCCCCTAGCCTAATGCCAACACATGCCCAGCAAGATGCCCTGGCCATGCATGCCTAGACTCCGTGACTCCCACTTAGTGCATGCCTAGACACCTGCCTCACTCTAGTGTCATAACATACCCAGACAAGGTGCCTCAATCAGTGCACGCCGCCAGATACAGATTCCGGCCTAGCGCATGCCCAGACACCTGCCTCTCGTCTAAGACCAACACACATTAGGCAAGATGCTCCCCGCCTAAGGCATGCCTGGGACACCTACGCCGACTGGCCTAACAAGAAGCCTGGGATGTGCAGGTGCCTCAAATTTAGTGCCATGACATGCTTAGCAAGGTTCCTCCGCCTAACAGACGCAAAAATGATGCCTCGCCTACTACCATGAGTCACGGATGCCCGCCTAGCGCATACTTAGGCACTGAGCTCCCGCCTAGTGCCGTGAATGCCCAGTAAGTCAGCCTTGGCCCAAGTAAAGCTTAGATACACTCCAGAACTCCGGCCTGCCATGACATACCAAAATAAGGTGCCCCGGCCCACGTGCCACATGCCCAGCAAGATGCCTCACTTAATACATGCCCAGACACCTGATTCCTGGGCCCCTTGCCCACACCAGACACGATCTCTGGGCCTAGCATAAACATGCCTAGGGCAATATGCCTCGGCCTAGTGCATGCCTGACACCCAGAACCCGCCCCTAGTACGCCAGACACGGTTCCTCACCAGTGCCATGACATGCTTAGGCAAGGTTCCCGCCCAACAAGATGCCTAAAAACCCGTGGCTCCCCATTTCTACCATTAAAGACATGCCAAGGCAGGGTGCCTCGCCTAAGGCATGCTTAAGAACGGAGCCGCATGTCATACCCTCACTCATGGAAATCCCCTCTCTTGATCATATAGAGCTATGAGGGCTTATATAGGGAGGCAGGAAGATTCTAGAGACTCGAGAGACCTCCCCTTGCTAGAAGGATGGGAAGGTCTCTGTAAGACTGAGAAGTCCACACTGCGGTGGAAGGGCATGGAAGGAAGGAGGATCATCCCCAGTTCTTTCTCCGGGAGACCTCTACATATGTGTACAATAGAATATTCTAGAATTCTTCTAGGTTTGTGGGGAACCTTTAAAGGTTCTACACACTTCCATAGGTGGCTATATATGAGTGCGGTGGCCTCATTTGCAAAACCAACTCGAGAACCAAGCCAAGAGCTCTCAAAGCATTGTAAAGAGTCATTCCTTCAATAAAGAGCTTTCTTCCTTTCAAGTGCTCTCTCAAGTTCTCTTCGTCCCAAGCCGCTGGTAGAAGCCGAGCTAGCAAGGTGTGCTGGGAGGCCGACTTTAGCAACATCCGAGGGCGTAGTTGTCTAAGTGCGCACTCGGAGCTTAGCAGAAGACTAAGTCCGTGATGTTTGTATCGTAGAGTTTCTACACATGTGTAGGAATTACTGTGAGGATAATGTTTAGCTCTCATGTAGAAGAAGGCCGAAAGTCCGGTGGACCAAGACCCTCCCGCCTAAGGGAAGGGGAAAGAAGGACAAGTCTCGTGATCCTCTCACGAGCTTGGACAGTCGGGTGACGCGGTTGGAGATCGCGATGGCGGACACCAAGGTGGGAGTGGACCTCATGGAGCAGAGCACGGAGGAAGGCCGCGAGGATTTCAGGTGCAGATTCAGACTTCAAGAGGGGATCCATGGCTCGCCGGTCCCGGTGGTGTCGCATGAGGAGTTTATGAAGGTCCTAGACATGCTCGTTAGCTTAGAGTCAAGAGTGGAGGTCTTGACCAAGCACGAAGAAGAGCTAAGGCAAAAGGTGGCCATTTATGAGGCAGCGTTGTCAGCTCCGGTTATGGCCACCCATGAAGCGCCAAGGGTGGAGGTGCCGAAGCCACACACCTTCACTGGGGAGAGGGATGCTAAGGAGCTTGATAACTACCTGTGGCACATGGAAAGATATTTTGAGGCAATAGCGCTAACGGACGAGGCTACTAAGGTACACACGGCTACTTTCATCTCACCGATAATGCTACTTCTATGGTGGCGAGGTGTTGCGGATATAGAAAGGACTATGCACCATGTATTAACACGTATGGATTTCAAAGAAATCAAAAGCACTTCTACCCCGAGGATGTGGGATACATGGCACGAAAATCAGGCATCTCGTGCATACGGATCGATCCGTTTACTACGCCAAGGAGTTCTTCCTAATGCTTCGAGGCGCCCGATATGAATGAGAAACGAGCCTTCTTCAACTTCATGGACAACCTACAAGGCTGGGCCGAGCAAGAGCTAAGGAGACGTGGTGTCCAAGACTTAGCCACGACCATGGCAGTAGCAGAGTCTCTCATGGATTTTCGAAGGGGAGATTTGTCTCAGTCCAAGACATCTTTCAAGGGTAGCCATGTCAAAGGTGGGGGAGACAAGGGCTACAAAAGCCACAACACTAAGGAAGGATCAGGTGCGGCCTCTACCAACAAAGAGGGCAAGAGTGGGGACAAACGCCGAGATTTCAAGCCAAAGACTAACTGTTTCCTGTGCAACGGACCACATTGGGCACGGGAATGTCCAAGAAGGAAGGCCCTCAACGCCTTGATCGAGAGGGAGACCGAACAAGAGGGTGATGATGCTCTCACGTGGGTCAATGCAACCGTTGAATGCCTCAAGGTCGGGCAATCTAGAGCACCTCAAAGCAAGGGACTCATGTACGGAGGCCAAGGTGAGTGGGATGTCCACCATGCCATGATAGACACCGGTGGCACACACAACTTCGTCTTAGAGGAGGAGGCAAGAAGACTCAAGCTCCAGACATCCAAGGAGGCAAGATGGCTCAAGGCAGTTAACTCCGCTGCCAAGCCATCACAAGGAGTAGCTCGTGGGGTAACAATGAAGATCGGGCCGTGGGAAGGCAAGGTTAACTTCACGGTGGCACCCATGGATGACTTCAAGATAATGCCCTGATGGATTCTCTTCGCCAAAAAAAAGCTATGCCTTACCTTTCTAATAATGCTCCATGGCTATCTTAGAAGAGGAGGCACCATGTATGGTTCCCACAATCATCGAGGGCAAATTTAAGACCCCTATGCTGTCGGCTATGCAACTAGAAAAGGGGTTGAAAAAGAAAGAGCTGACCAACATGGTGGCTCTTAAGGAAGACCCGATCAATCTCTACATGGAGATCCTATGCCCATGGAAGTCAAGAAGGTTCTAGATGAGTTTAAGGATGTAATGCCGCCAGAGCTACCCAAAAAGCTCCCACCTAGGAGGGAGGAAGATCATAAGATCGAGCCGAGCCTGAGCAAAATCCGCTACGGGCCCTACTGATGGCACCCCCGTAGTCGGGAGGAGTTAAGAAGACAAATCTAAGGAGTCAGCCGGATGCCTGATCTATCCACCATCTAAGGCTCCTATGGTGCGCCGGTCTTATTCCAAATGTATGCACGAGCAGGTCTCTACTTCGATGTGCATTGACTAATGGAGCTCAAATAAGGTGACGTCAAGAACAAGTATCCCATCCTCCGCATTGCCGATTTATTTGATCAACTCGCAGAGCAAGGTATCACGGCCGGACTTGCGATCGGGCTACTACCGCGAGGATAGCCAGTGGGATGAGCCAAGACTACGTGCTTTTAACGAGGTATGGCTCCTATGAGTTCCTAAAGGATGCCCTTTGGTCTTACTTCAATGCACCCTACATTCTCGCACTTTGGGTGAACAAGATATTCCATCCTTTCTCGATGTTTGTAGGTATATCTAGATGATATTGTTATATATAAAGAACACTCGAATAACATGTTGATCATCTAAGGCAGTGTGTTCCGCTATTATGCGTAATGAGTTTATATGTGAAGCATGAGAAATGCCTCTTCGCTCTTGGAGAAGTGGGCTCTAGACATCGCGATCATGGATGGCAAGCTCATGATGGATGAAACAAGATCAAAGTCCATCCAGAATGGATGCCCCTACTAAGGTGCCACAACTAAGGTCCTTCGGGTCTGAAGCCATCTACGGTTCATCAAGGGTACTAACAAGAGTAGCTCCATTAACGCACCTTTCAAGAAGAGTAAGGCATGGACGTGGGATGAAATGCCAAAGAAGCCTCAAGACTTGAAGAAGGCCATAACGGAGGAGCCAAGGCCGGCGCCACCGACCACACCAAGGCATTCGAGAGGTACAATAATCGATGCCTCTCGACTTTGCTATCGAGAGGTTCTGGGCGTTATGAAGACACCCCATAGCTTTGAAAGTCGCAAGCTCAATGACACTGGAAGTTGGCGGTACACTATCTAAGAGAAAGAGATGACTCGCAATCATCCAATGTCATGACACGGAGACACTATCCGCCGGGGTCCCACTTCCAGTGAAGATGCACAATGTTGCTACTAGCTACTTCCGCACTCCGTATAGCTAAGCCCAAGCAGTAAGGTGGCAAGACTTCGCCGAGTTTGACTACACGTTGAGTACAAGCCAGCACAAATGAATCACGTGGCCGATGCCTTAAGTCGAAGGCTGAGCAGAAGATCCATGACTAGCCAACCCCCAGTGAGAGATGGTGGATCAAATGAGGGCCGCAACATGTTCCAGCGGGCCAAGAGTCTCATCACTTGGCTCACGAGGGAAAGACGACGATTGGGGTAGAGGATGGTCTACTTACACTAAGGGAAGCGGCTCTTATGTGCCTATGTGGGGAACACCATGAATCTCATCAAGGAGTGTTTAATTCAAATGAGCCGGGACATCCAAGGCAACGACGCACAAGTGCACTACTGTGAGTCCGGCCTACTACCGCTACGTGATACTGGATGATGGAGACATACGTGAGGACTCTGTCTTGTGTGCCAACAAGACAAGGTGGAGCAACACGCCTCAGTGGATTGGCCGGAGCCATCATTACCTACAGCGCAGCGGCCTCGAGAGTGTCACTATGGACTTCTACCGGCCACCTAAGTCCGGTGGACATGGATCTATCATAAAGGTGGTGACCTAGCTTCCAAGTATGCTAATTTCATGCTGTACCCTAAGGATTGCACAACAGGAGACGGCCAGATTCATTCCTCAAAAACGCAGAAGCATTAGCTACCAAAGTTCATCATCAATGATCGCGGACTCGCGCTTCACCTGAAGTTTCGATGAAGCTTCAAGCCTTCAAGCTCTTCAAGCTCATGGGCACGAGCTTCACTTACTAGCTTCACCCTCGACTGGATGGGTAGATAGAATCTGGTGAACGCCCTATCGAGCTTATACTGAGGCACTTTGTGAGTGCTAATTAGACTGACTAGGCTAAGTTGCTAGATGTGGCTCAGTTCTCCTATAATCTACAGAGGAGTGAGGCAACCGAGAGGAGTCCGTTCGAGATAGTAATGGGGCAACAACCGATGACTCCTCACACCCTAGCCAGGGGATACACCGGGAAGAGTCCAGCGGCCTACAAATTTGCTAAAGGATGGCACGAGCAAGTTGGCATAGCGTGCTCATAGCTAGAGAAGGTCAGTTAAGAAGATGAAGAAGTGGGTCGACAAGAAGAGAGACACAAGTAGAAACCTGTGCCGGGAGACTTGCTTGTCAAGCCCATACCTCGCTCAAGTCCTTTCGGAAGGTGCAACAAAGGGACTCGTGAGGAAGTATGAAGGCCCCTTTCCCATATTGGGACGGGTTGGTAAGGTGTCCTATAAGGTCGAGTTACCGCCAAGGCTAAAGATTCATCCTGTCTTCCATGTCAGCAATCTAAAGCCATATCACGAAGATAAGGAGGATCCAGGCCGAGGGATTTCTACGAGGGCACCTACAGTAGTGGTCACGTCCTATGACAAGGAGGTGGACTACATCATGGCAGACCGGGTCCCGATAAGAATAACTTTCAAATTTCTACAAAGAATACTTAATGAAGTGGAAGGACTACCAGAGAGGAAGGCCTGAGCTAGTGACATTTTGTGGCGCCCAGAACAGACGATCGCCGGCCGAAAGATCAACGAGGACATCCGCGCTGTGGGGGAGAATGTCACACCTCACTCATGGAAAGCCCCTTTCTTGATCATCATATGGAGCCATGAGGGCTTATATGTGTGGAGTGGAAGATTTTAGAGACTCCGAGAGACGTCCCTTTCTGTGGCTGGATGGGAAGGCTCTAGAAGACTCGGAGAAGTCCACATCATGCGGGAAGGGTATGGAAGGAAGGAGATCATCCTAGGTTCTTCTAGAGACCTCTTGTACATATGTGTACATAATAGAATATTCTAGAATTCTCTAGGTTTGTGGGGAACCTTCAAAGGTTCTACACACTTCCATAGGTGGCTATATAAGGAGGTGGTGGCCTCATTTGCAAACCAACTTGAGAACCAAGCCAAGAGCTCTCAAAGCATTGTAAAGAGTCAATTTTTCAATAAAAGCTTTCTTCCTTTCAAGTGTTCTCTCTGCCCTTTCAGCTCTGGGTTGTAGAAGCCGAGCTAGCAAGCAAGGCAAGCTGGAGGTCGACTTTAGCAACATCCGAGCATGAGCTGTTTCCAAGCCACGTACTGAGCTAAAGAGAAGACTAAGTCCGTGACACGCGGCCTAGTGCCGTGAACTTCCTAGGCAAGTGCCTCGTCTAAAGGCCGCATTACACGTGCCCTACTACGCTATGACATACCCAATCAAGGTAGCACATGCCCAGACACTACAAGCCTCAAATTCTAGTGCTCGCCTAGACATGGTGCCCCTTTCAACCTAGTGCCACGCCCAGCCCCTAAGGCTCTGGCCTAGTGCAAATGACGTGCCAAGACAAGGTGCCTTCGCCTAGACATGGTGACTCGGCCTAGTGCATGCCTAGACATGGTGACTCGGCCTAGTGCATGCCTAGACACAGTGTCTTGGCCTAGTACCATGCCTAGACACGGTGCTTCGGCCTAGTGCCATGAAATGCCGAGACAAGATGCCTCTGGCCTAGTGCTTGCATTAAGGTACTTTGGCCCATTTCCCATGACATGCCTAGAAAAGATGCCCCTACCCACGCATGCCTGTGAATCCGCTCAACCTTGTCATGTCTAGAACTGCCCCAGCCCAGCCGCGACATACCTAGACAAGGTTCTTCAGCCTGGGCTACTTGCTGGGACACTCCGTGCCCCAATTTCCTGGGCTATTTCCCAGACAAGATGCTCCTACCACGTATTAGCACCTGGGTACATGCCTCAAAGGCCATGCCTAGGAAACTTGGCCTCATTTAGTGCCATGACATACCTAGCGCTGGTGTCTCGCCCAGGGTCTGGCCAGACATGGTGCTTCGACCTGGGCAGTCAGCCAGACATGCATAAGTGTTCGACTAAGGCCCCGACACGCCTGCATTACGTGCCTCGTTTAGCGCACCCAGACACGGCGACCCAATTTCTAGTGCATGCCCAGACACTCAAGTGCCCCCGCCCCTAGTGCCAACACATGCCGAGCAAGATGCTGCCTAGTGCATGCCTAGACACGGACTCAAATTTCGCTGCATGCCTAGACACTCAAGGCCTCAAATTTAGCGCCATGACATGCCTAGGCAAGACCCTGGCCTAGTGCATGCCTAAACACCTGCATCGGCCTACTCCATGACATGCAAAGGCAAGGTGCCTCGGCCCAGTGCATGTGAAATACCTAAGGCATCGACCTAGTGCCGTGAACTCCGCCTAGGTATGGGCCTGGGCCGAGTGCCATGTTTAGGACACTCTGGCCCCGGCCTGGGCCAGACATACCCAGATAAGGTGCCCCACCCTGGCTTCCCTAGACATGGTGCTTCCTGCCCTGTTGCTTGTCTAGATACCTGCCTCGACCAGGCCATGATATGCCTGCACAAGACTCCTCGCTCCAGGCGCATGCCCAGACACCGGACTCCTCGTCTACGCGATGCCTGTATACCTGCTCCCACAGAGCCAACACACATGTCTTGGCATGGTACCAAATTCTAGTGCATGCCTAGACACAAAGGATTCTGGCCTAGCATGCTTAGACACTATGGCCCCACCAGTTCCATGACATGCCTAAATAAAGTTCCTCACCAGTGCATGTCAATTCCTGGCCTAGTGCATGCCTAGGACACGGTGCCCTCGCCTAGTACCATGCCTAGTGTCACAGCCTTCTTTTTGCTCGTGTGTGGCGCTTAGAACCCGCTAGAAATAAATTCTTCAATGCCTCACTAGTCTCTCGAACACAAGGCTTACGGGCACCCTTCCCCAACTCGTATTTTATTAGCTACTAAAATGTTAAAGACAATTTCGCAGCTACCCCACAACTCCTGGGCTCTATGCTTTTCTTTGATCCAACTCCTAATATATGAATTAACTGCTGGCACGTATGCCCTTTATATAGGATGCTCAAGGGCAATCCCGATACAAATCCACTAAGAGTCCTACTCTAACTCGGTGAGTCTTCCAATCCAAGAAGCCAAAGACAATCCTTCCCGTCTAGGAGTCCCGACCGAATGAAACTCCTATACACGCCCATGCACTCCCACCACGAGCAAAGGAGTCCTCCCCGCCTGTGAGTCCTGCTCCGCCTAGAGTGTTCCCGCCGAGAGACCTTCCCGCCTAGAGTCCACTCCCCGCTGGGAGTCTTTTCCCGCCTGTGAGCAGAGTCCTTCCCGCCTCGGGAGTTCCACTCCCGCCTAGGGAGTCCTTTTCCGGGGTATAGGACTCCTTAGGGTCGCAGGAATCCTGCTGCACTCCGGGATTAGAAACCCGCGCCCCAAGGCTCTCCGCCTATATTGCCTGACATTCCCATCACCCGCTTGCCCGTGCCACGCCCCAGCCCCCTCTAAGCCGTGAGTGCCATGATGCCCATCAGGCGGGTCCTAACCGATTACTTGCTTGCCTTTCTTTCCCTCGCTCATGTGCGTGTTTGGTCTACGCCAGGCCTCCCGACATGTTTTCCCAACTCGCTTTGCTGTTTTCCTAAAGGGCCACGGGGCTAAGGCAACGCTCTCATGCCGCAGACCGGACTCGTTATCTAATGCAAGGTCCCTTCCAATGAATCAAGTATTCGGTCCACTTGTTCTTCCAGTTCCCCATCCTCCTATCCTGCAGGATGCTTGCAATCTCTTTCACGAACTCGACTCTAACATAGGCGGTCCTTTGCTTGCACTCCGTCTGACTAGGATCACTGTGATAAGGCTTCAGTTTACATGGAAATGCTCCCGTGAAGCTTCAACCTCTCGTAGCTTCGGGCCAGGTAGCCACGTTCCCTATACGCTCTACAACTCAGTCCATCGATTTGAATCAAACCTCTTTGAAATCGCTTATTCCTCGATCTTTTTCCAGACTGAGGAGTTAACTTCCAACATAACCATCTCCTCAATAAATCTCAGAGGTGGTCTCCGCCTCTGGTCCGCATACTTCTTCATGCTGCCTACTTGCCTTCTAGGTCACACTCCGGGCTTCATCGCCAAATCTTGCCGAGACTTGCAAACTTGTACGCACTGGCTTCACTACGTCCCTGTGTTGCTCAGAACCGCGACGTCTGTATGATGCGGGTCGAACCCGATTGCACTTCAAAAGGGCTCATACTAGCTATCGAATCTCTCACTGACAGAGATGAACCGAGCCGGCTCTGTAGTTCCAAACTAATTTTTCTAAGAGGCTGTCACGAAGTGGCGCAAATACTCTTCCAAAGATCCGATTCACTCTCTCCCCTCATTCGACCATCGCCTCGAGGGTGATTCGCAGCTTCGAGAACTTGCATTCTATACCCACATCTTGAATGTACCAACCCAAACTCCGCCTCGTAAACCGCGATCTCGACGCTTACTATGTCTTCGTGCATCCCAAAATGTTTCACAACATTGCCAAGAAGATGCGCTACGCCTTCAAACGACACTCACTGGCCGGGATGAAGACAAAGGCATTTGAACCCGTCACCACCACCAAATCGATCCAAGCTCCTACTTTCTGAAACCCACCGATGAAGTCCATCGATACACACTCGCCATGGCTTTTAATGGACAGGCTGTAACAATCCCGGGCTCCTTCTTCCGCCTGGCCTGTCAACTGACAAACATGGCATGTCTTGACATATGCTTCGCATCGCCTTCTCCTTCATCTTAGGCCACGAAAAGACTGCGGCCAACAAAGGCTAAAGTTCTTTCCTCTCCCAGTGACTAAATTCCATCTCGTGACTACGTGTTTCCTTCAAAGAGCGCTCCCCGTCCCAAATTACCAAGGCACACATATAGCCTTCCTCCAAGTAAAGCAATCCTTCATTCTCGAGCCAAGATCGCCGTGGTGCCATCTCTCACCGCTCTACCAGCCTTGATACGCTGAGTCAGGTACCTTCAAGTCTAACTCGCTTGAAATCAACCGAGCTCAACGATCCCACATAACTCGCCACTTCCTTCCTACTCAAAGCATCCACTTGGTTGTGTCGACCCGGCTTGTGCACCCACACAAAATCAAAGTCGGCCAAGAACTCTTGCCATCGAGCTTGCTTCATGCGAAGCTCTTCCCGAAGCCGTGGAAGAAGGTGCTGGCAACATTGTCACCACTACTACGAAAAACCGGAAGTCCCATCACCAAAGGCTTCCAAGTCTCAAGGCAATGGATGACCGCAGCCATCTCTTTCTCATTGCGCTATACCTTTCCTCCACGCATTCAAATTCGACTGGAAGCTACGATGCCCTCTCGCATCTCAAAGACGCACCTAGGGCCCTCGGTCCGACGATCCAGCACTCAAATCCAACTCCATGCTCCAAAATTCAATACGGCCCCGAGGTGATCGTGATCTTTGAGCTCTCCGAAGGCGCCAGACTCAGATCCCATTCCCACTTCCTCTCTTTTTTCAAAAGGTCCGTGAGAGCACTGGCTATCTTGGAATAGCCCAAGATAAATCTCCCGTAGTAGCTTGCTGCCGAGAACCCACGGCCTGCCACCGTCGGGCCGGGCTAATCTCGAATTGTCGCCACCTTTCGCACCATCCATCCTTATCTCTGACTTCAACATTTACCCGTAGTGTTGATTCCTGCCTGAGCAAACTCACACTTCTCTTTTCGACATACAATCGTTCTCGCTCACCATTAAGCACCATCTCAAGGTGTACCACGTGATCTTGTAGAGTCGGGATGTAGATCACTATGTCGCCCAAGTATACCACCACGAATGAACTGTGAAGCCGAATAGACATCATTCATGAGGTTACAAAATGTAGCGGAGCATTAGTCAAAACTAAAAGGCATAATCTAAAATTCATAACTTCCATACCGAGTTACAATATGGGGTCTTTGCCTCGCCCCTTCAAATTCCACGCCAAGACTTGCCAATATCCCGACGCGTTCAGCTTGGGCGGCACTCGGGCCTTGCCTCAATCGACGAACAATTCCGCAGCCCAAAGGCATCGGATACTTGTTCTCGATCGTGACTTTATTCGTTTCAGAATCCACACACATCCAAAGCGTACTCATCTTGCTTCTTCCTCGAAATGAAGACCTGCTCCATACGACGCTGAGGGTCGGACTGCACTCGCATCCAAAGAACTCCGCTAACTCGCTTCCGCAACTCTCTCACTCCGTGGACTCATCCGATATGAGCTTCGAGCAGGAGGTCTCGACTCGCACGAGCCCCATCTCGATGATCACCCGCCTTCCGGCGCCTTCTTAGGGCAACTCCTGGAGGCATAACATCGGCAAATCTCCTCAGGATGGGGGCTTATGGCATCCGGCACCTCGGGATTGCTCGGTCCTCGGCCTGATCTCGACCATCACTAGCGACATATGTGTGCTTACTCCTTCCTAAGGCCTTTCTCAAAGGTGGCATCTTCTCCCCGAAGGTCCTTAGGCGGCTTGGTCGATGCTCGGCCATTAAAGCATGGCCGCTTCACCATGATCAACAATAAACATCTAAGTGCGGTAACAAGGCTACCTTTTTTCGATACCAAGCCGCTTATTTCCAAAAAGCAAACACTCACAACCAAAGAATACACGAGCCCAAGGCCCAAAAGAAAGAAAACGACGTAACCTCCCCTAAAATAAGGGGCAAAGCATACCAAACAACAACAAACTATGACAACAAACCAAAACCGCTTCTACCATTAAGTCGGGTGAGAGACAACACACCCCAAAGCCCAAAATCCCACAACAAGGCTACCTGGCTCTCGAAGAAATCGTTGCCTAATATGAAATCAAAATCATCCAAAGGAACACTAAGGAAGTCTATCGTGACTTCCAATCCCCATCCTAATTGCCATGTTCTTTGGCCATACTCACGCCGTCTCAGGGTTCGCTATTTACTTGGCCAGCTTGTCATTATCTTTAGCTAGCTTTATCCGAAGTCCGCCGTCTCTGTTGATACAAAATTGTGGGTCGCCCACCGCCTACCAATGCCACAATTTTCTTCGCCCTTCTGGCTAGCAACTCCAACATATATCGCCCTTCCGTGAGTCGCCACCGCACGTATCTCAACAACTCGAAGAGGGCTCCCAGGGGCCCCGCTCCGCTATCTTCCCCCGCCCCGAGCGCACGAGCCCTTCGCACCCCGTCTCGACGTGGCCCATCGCGCATAAACATCCCGACGGCCCGTAGTTTGTGAGGAAGTCGCCCTCTTTCCCACTTCAGCCTCGCGTGATCCCGCGGCTTCTTCCAACCCTTGCCCCACTCTCGAGGGCTTACTCGACTCCGGCTCGACTCCTCACGCGGCCTTCCCTTCGGGGTGGGAATAAGAGGAAGAGGTCACCTGAGAATTTGATAGGGCAAATTGGCCGGGCCGCTATGGCCGAGGGCAAGTCTTGATACCTTGCCTCTCGCCTGGGCCAGCCCATCCCCGCAATCCGATATGAAGTCAATACCTTGTCTACTGCATGTCCTGATGTCAAGGATCACCAGCTAAACCGCTTCACATAATCTCCGACCGAGCCCGGCCTCGTCGCCAGAGATTCCCGCCATCCACGCCTCGGTGTTCGTGGGTAAGAACTCGATCCTTCGCCTTTTTTCAAGATCTCCTACTCGGCCTAAGGCCTGGCCAACAATAGCAAATGCCGCCGTTTCGTCCGTCACCAAAGCTTGCATCACCACAAATACATAGTGGTTATCGCACCGCTCACCCACCAGATCTCGAAAGCAAACATGAAGCATTGCTCCATGTCCTGCAGGAAGTTCTCCAAGTCTTAGGCCGCGCCACCAAAGTCTTCGCCTCGTGCATCATGACCTTCAAGCAGAGGCGGATCTCGCAGCCAGAGCATGTGTCTCGCACCACCGCCGCTTCAACACGATCTCCCCTAGAGATCCGATCCGCCGAATCCCCCGGTCATGGCTCGCATTCGGTCATGGAATGACCCCGATCCGCTCTCTACGCTTTCTGTCTCAATCTGCTTTTACCGTGAGTTTGGTGCAACAGACTCATCGATCCGAGTCGAAGCGGTGGAGTTCCGCCTCGCCAGCCGCCTAGCCCCGCCGCCGCCCGGACACCCGGGTGCCTACCCGGGCCTCTATCCTACTACTTGCTCACGCAACGCATCAACCGCCATCCTCGGCTGGCCGCCATCCTCGCTCCGATACCAATTGTCACACGCTCGCTCGTGCGCGCGCCTAGAACCAAATAGGGCCAAATTTTCAATGCCTCATCACTGAACACAAGGCTTACTGGCACTCTCTCCCTAACTCGCATTTTATTAGCTACTAAAATATTAAGACAATTCTCAAGAAGGCCCTACAACTCTGGCTCTATGCTTTTCTTGGATCCAACTCTAGAATATATGAATAAACTAAGCTGTGGGCACGCAGTTCTTTATATAGGATGCCTGAAGGGCAATCCCGATACAATCGACTAAGAGTCCTACTCTAACTCTAGTCTTCCAATCCAACAAGCCGCACAATCCTTCCGCCTAGAGTCCCGACTGGAAGAAACCCGATACACCCATGCAATTCCCACCACGAGTAGAGTCCTCCCCTGTAGAGTCCTGCTCCGGGCCTCTAGGAGTCTTCCCGCCGAGACACCTTTCCCGCCAGGAGTCCAACCCGCCCGGGGGAGAGTCTTCCCGCCTCAGAGTAGGAGTCCTTCCCGCCGAGTCCCACTCCGCCAGGAGTCCCCAGCAGGACCCTTAGGTCAGAGGAACCTTTGCCGCACCCTGATTAGGAAACTTGGCCGCCCAAGGCCTCCGCCTATATTGCCGACATTCTCCCCATCGATTCCGTCATTTCAAGTGCCACGCCCCGTGCCCCTCTGGGCGCTGAGTGCCGTGATGTACCCACTTGCGCGCGTCCCAACCTGACACGGCTTGCCTTCGCTCATGTGTGTGCTCGTCTACTTTGTGCCTCCGGGACACATAAGCCTTCCAACCTCGCTTTGCTCGCCCTAGCACATGGGCCAAGGCAACGCCTCATGCCAGCTACCACAGACCTGTGGTTATCTAGTCGAGGGGCTGACACCTAGACACAATGCCTCGGCCTAGTGCCATGGCATGCCTAGACAAGATGCCTCAGCATAGTGCATGCCTAGGCACGATGCCTCAACCCTAGTGCCATGCCTAGAAATTTATAGCCCCCGCCTACGCCACCACATACCAAGATAAGGTTCCTCCGGCCCAGTGCGCTTGCCCCAGACATGGTGCTTCGGCCCAATTTTCGCCTAGGATTCCAGGGCCTCGACCTGGCCTGGATACGCCTGCACAAGGTGCCTTGGCTTAGTGCATGCCCAGACACGCTGACTTTAGCTCAAGGCATGCCCAGACATGGTGCCTCACTCACGCCAACATGCCCAGGCAAGATGCCCCGGCCCAGTGCTTCTGCCTCAACACCTGAACCCGCCCAGCGCACGCCTGCACACCTGGCTCCCGCCTATGTCATGACATGCCCAGCAAGGTCCTAAGCCCAGCGCATGCCTAAACACGATGCCCTGGCCATCGCCATGACATGCATAGGCAAGGTGCCCCTACTAGTGCATGTCTAGGCACCCGCCTCACTCTACCGTCGAACCCTGTAAGGGGCCTCGCCGAGTGCCACGCTTAGATAATCGTGGCCATGGCCCAGTGCCATGACACATTACATAGATAAGGTGCCCCGACCTATCAAGCTCCCCATACACCTGCTTCTACCAAGATCGCTCTAGACAAGGTGCCTCGACCTTGTGCCATGACATGCCTATATCAAGATTCCTCGGGCCTAGTGCATGCTTAGATTAATTCCGTGATTCTACTTGTCCATGCCTAGACACTGCATATATTCGCGCAGTGCCAACACATGCTCGCCATGGTGCCCTAAACATCGCATGCCTAGACACGCTGACTCTGGCTTCCAGCATGCTTAGACACGATGCCTCAGCCTAGTTCCATGACATGCCTAGGCAAAGTTCCTCAGCCTAGTGCATGTCTAGACACTGATTCCTGGGCCTCTAGTGTGCATGCTTAGACACGATGCCTCGCCCAAGACTCATGTTTGCATTAATCAGCTTCCCCACTTAGTGCCATGACATGCCTAGGACAAGTGCCTAGTTCAGTGCTTTCCCCAGGACACGCTGGGCCCCGGCATGAGCCGCGACATTCCTAGACAAGATGCCTTGGCCTAGTGCATGCCAAGGCACGATGTCTCAGCTCAGTGCCATGCCTAGAAACGGTGCCTCGGCCTAGTGCCATCACATACCAAGATAAGGTTCTTCCTCGTCTAGCGTCATTTCTTAGACATGGTCTTCGGCCCCAATGCTCGCTAGACATGGTGCTCCCGTCCTAGTGCCATGACATGCATAGACAGCGTCTCGCCTAGTGCATGCTCTGGCACACCTGGATTCAGGCCTAGTGCATGCCTAGACAAAAAGCCTTGGCCTAGTGCCAACACATGCCTAGGTAAGATGCCTCGGCCTAGTGCATGCCTAGACACGATGCCTCAGCTTAGTGTCATGACATACGTCGGCAAGGTTCCTCGGCATAGTGCATGCCTAAACACCCGTGCCCTCACCGACCGCCATGACATGCCAAGGCAAGCAGCCTCGGCCTGCATGCCTAGCATCTGCCTTGTGGGCCTGGGCTCCATGAACCCGCATAGGCAAGGTGCCTTGGGCCTAAAGGCCATGCTTGTGACACCTACCCCTGGGCCTGTGAGCCATGACATACCAAGATAAGGTGCCTAGCCCAAGGTTTCAGACAGAAATGGTTCTTATCCTAAGGCATGCCCTAAATGGTGCCCGCCTCAGTACTATTCCTTAACACGGTGCCTCGGGTCTAGCAATTCACTCCCAGACATCTAAGTGCCTTGGCCTGGTGGCCATCACATGCCCAGATAAGGTGCCCCTGGCTTCCAGTGCCTTCCTGTGACAAGATGCCCTCGGTCTAGTCTGGCGACTGGCACTAAGGTTCTGAGCCCAAAGGCTACGCTCTGGTGAAACTGAGCCCTCGCTTAGTGCCATGACATACCTAGATAAGGTTCTTCAAATCTTTAGTGCTTCGCTAAACACGATGCTCCTCGCTTGCCATGACATGCCCACAAGGTGCCTCGGGTTTAGTGCATTCCTAGACACGGTGACTCGACTCCAGTGAATGCCCCAGGACAGTGGTGCCCCGCTTAGTACCAACACATGCCTAGGCAAGATGCCTCGGCCTAGTGCATGTCAGGACACAATGACTCGGCCTAGTGCATGCCTAAACATGGTGCCTCAGCCTAGTGCCATGACATCCAAACCGTTTTTAGAAATAAAAACCGAAGTACCGTTAAATTTAACTTGGTAAGATTGTTCAAACAAAATGTGATACCGAAATCACCCTACGAAATCTGAATAAATAAATACTGCTCAAAATAACAAATTTATTATTCCTAAACTGGTCTAACTTCTCCCACTGCTTTAGCCGAGACGACCGAGTCATTTCCCATCCTCATGGTAAAGTCCTCAACGGCAAGCTCTCTAAAAGAACTAAGCATCTGCAATGAAGAACAAACATGGTTAGTCGCTCCTGAATCAACTATCCAAGAGGACAAATCATCTTCCACAAGACAAGCTTCTAAGACAAGTAAATCATATTTACCTTTCTTCTTCTCCTTGAGCTCCTGGAGATACTTTTAAGGCCTCTTCTAGTGCCCATCTACGCCGCAATGGAAACACATGTTCCTGCTTTCTGGTGTTACCTGATTTGTTCTTGCCTTCCTTTTGATCTTGTTTGTACTCGCTTGCCTTTTCTTTTTCCACCGCTTTTTTCTCTTATTATTTTTCTTAGAGGATTGAGCCATATTTGCTCTCAAAGAACATTCTCTGCTGAGGCTTATCCTCTTCGAAATGGACTCGAAAGTTTGAAGCCTATTCAACACCCGCCAAATTGTACCCGCAACCTATTCATAAAAAATAGTTGCTTAAACCGGAGGAAATCAAGGGACGTTGTTTCTAATCATCCCCACTTGGGTGGCTTCATCAATTACTGCTCCATTCGCTTCAGCCTCGTTTATGTGACTAACCATTTTAATCACATGTTCACGAACTGGAACACCTCTCTTCATTTTTCCATTCATAACGGCTTTAACAGCCTCATGCCGTTGTTGTTCAGAGGGTCACCCAAACATCTGCTAGAGAGACTCCATCATCTCATGCAATCTCCATTTTTCATGTTTAAATTTTTAGCACGCCGACATGCCACCCAGCGATAATATCGGCCTTATTGTCATGCATTAACTAACGATCATACGATCTCGACGCCCGAGTCACGCGTTAGGTTCTATGACATTCCTCCGTGAGGACAAACCAGTTATCACAGAGTAATGCACATTCTGCGTTACTTTTCCACTTGACAAAAATTTTTCGCCTGCTAATTCTTTAGCAAAGTAATGAGAGAATAGGATTTGACATTTTGTCGAAATAAATAAATAATTAAATATTATTTTCATGTAGAAATATCAAATAATAAAATTTAGTAATGTCAACATGATGCATGATGGCGATTACAAAACTACGATTATTCACGTCCCAAGTGGTGTGCCTCCGTAGGGTAGGTCACAACACTTACATTGATAGAGACTTTCTCAATTAATAAAAAGTACTAAAATATCTCATATTTTAACTACCGTTATTTTAGTCAAGATATAATTAACAAATTAAATTATATCTTTATGAGTGTAACCCACCATTTCAGATTTTTCAGATTTATTTCACCACGCCTCCGTAGGGGTAGGTCAAAATTTGAATCCATCTTGGTTTCCTATCTTTGTGAGGTCAACCTTGTTATAATTTAAAAGAACATCTTCCGTAGGAGGACAAAGGTAAAATCAAAGCGTTCGAGACGCCACTAAACCAAACGGTGTTATACCAATGGTGGAGACTGTAGGTCATATTGTCATATAACCTTCTCCCACTCATTATTATTAAAAGGCTTATTTTGGTTTACTTATCTTAATTAATCAAACAATTTTAATTAATAAGATAAGTAAAGTTAATTCTTGAACTAATAAAAAAAATACCAATATTTATTTTAGATTATCTTCAGATTTATGTATTTAATCTAAAATCATGGATAAATAAATTTTTAACTCTAAAATTAAATCCAATATAAGCCTTTATTAATTTATTTCATTAAATTATTTTACGTGCTATTTAGATATATTATTCTAATAAAATAATAAATACTAATGCATGTATACATGTTATTTAAAATATGAGTAGGCAACATCCTAATTTATATGGCATGTTATATGCATGTCATCACATAATAATAATATCCATAAATAATTTAAAAACGTAATTAAATTTAGCCTGGTTCCCTTGGATTTTAAATTACAACCCACCTATAATCTTAAACTGAACTAATACTAAATTTAAAAAAATAAGGTCGCTAGTCGCATATATCACCCGTGGATCTATTTGCTGTCGATATCTGTGCCAAATCAGCTTATTAATTTGAATAATACTGCTGATTCGCATGCCCATGACTCTCTTCACAAATTTTTGATGCGAATTCTCCGTTGAATACAAGATTTATACAAGAGATAAAAAAAATAAAAAATATTTAATTTTACTTTATTTTACGTATCAAATCTAATAAAATAAATCCAAGGAACCATACAATACTCGCCAAATTTAATTAAACATTCATCACATGAACAATCATACATAAAACAAAATATATATCCGATGCATATATGTGCCTACTATATATATCATCTAAATGATATGTTTTCATGAAACATATTTATTAAATCTATAACCCGCTCGATACTCATTTGTTGGTTTTAATAGATCTAAGCAAATGGAAAATACCATGGTAAATTTAAAAAATACATAAAATAATTGTATGGCCAAGATCTAGTTATTGAAGTATATAGATTTAATAACATTGAAGTATCTGCTTACATACTTGATACGATTATGAACAAAACGATCAAACAATTTTCTTCTAGCAATCACCTGATCTTCTTCACCAAGCCTCCAATTATCAAACAAGCGCGGGCGCCTACGAATATGCAAAAGTAAAAATACGTTCTTTTTCTTTCTCAACACATGAGAGAACGTAATAAATTTTGTGCCGTTTTTTCTCTTAGGGTTTTTGTCTCACAAAACACCCCTTTTTATAGAACCATCAAAATATTTTTCTTAATACAAATATATATCTAATTAATATCTAATAATCAATTATATTTATATATATTGAAAAAACGCCAAATATTTGATTAGATAATATATATATATATATATATATAAATAATTAATTATTCGATAATCTAATTTTATATATATATATATATATATTATTTAACAATTAAATAATTATATTAAATAATCATATTATTTAATTATCACTAAACAACTATTATTTAATTTTATAATTAATTCATAAATTAATTAGTTTTACAACATTTGTAATGGTAATAAATATATATAATTCCAAAAACATTTTTCCTGCTTTTTTATATATTAATTTAATTTTTAGGAATTCGTAATTTAAACTTATACTACATCTTTATGTTCAATATATTTATAGAGATGGCAAGGGACCTATGGACTATACTTCAAGCTCCAATAAATTTTGATAATTAATTAAATCCTTTAATTAATATATATAATTTATTAATTTGTCATCTACTATAAACTTGAAATTGCACTCTTGAAATTAAAGAACGCTTTACCCAAAAGAAACTTTGAATAAAGCCCATTGATATAACTTATTACATATAAACAATCCTCCATAATAGTCTATACTGTAGCTAGGTGCTACATCCTCGTTAACCTCTAATTACATCTTTATCCTTGAGTTCCAACAATTTCTCTAATGAAAAGCAATAAATTTGTAATCATATTATGAATTGAGCGCCTATTGTTCAAGACTCAATTGTCACCAAGAGAACTATTTTTCGACTTCTTATAAAAGGAACGGATTCCTTTATCCGTATTTTAACACTCCCAAATTATTTACTCTAGTATGTTTCCAATATACAAGGTTATAGCTATAATATATTATAAACCTTTCCGAGTAAATCAAGAAACACAATATTATAAATGTGAGTCCGTTAAAACTCGGGATTAAGATTGTCTATATATGATCATCTTTATGATAAATATATTTCTCTATACGTAATAAAAGTATATTATTAGAGAATTAAAATATTTATCCGGTCCCCGCCATATAATCTATTATATAAAGTACTTCCATTAAATGTCGAATTTCACATTACCAGCTCGGATCAAACTGGTTTCATTCTTTAATGGTAATGAATCGTATTTAATAATTTTGTATAATTGTATCCTCAAACTTTAATTATTAATTACGTAATCTATTTTGATTATTATTCTTAAATTCAATCCTCCTCGTATACCACAATTTGTATACTAAGCTTAAGGTCACATTAATAATCAAGGGAATTTTCATGATATTTCTAAAATATTACAATTAATACATGCAAGAACAGAAATGAATAATATTATTTATTTATTATTCAAGAATAAATTATAATTAATTTGCTTTGTAATAATTGTCTCCTAACAATCTCCCACTTGCCTTAAAGCAAATGAGACATGTCCCTTAATCCAAAGTTTCTAGATGACCTCAAAACTTTAAGGTGCAAGGTCTTGTAAATGGGTCACAGTTGTTCGATGCTATCTTCAAGACTCCGACATCACCTCTCTATGCACGATCTCTCTAATCACATGGCATTTCAAGGTTTATATGCTTTCCTCTCTTATGGCTTCTTGGTTCTTTTGAATTTGCCACTGCTCCACTGTTGTCACAAAATAGTGTTAGTGGTTTATCCATATTTGGAACAACTTCCAAATCTGTTAAGAACTTTCGGAGCCATACTCCTTCTTTCATAAATTACGCTGTAAACATATTCTGCCCAGTAGAACTCAGCACAAGCTCGCTTATACTTCTCCAAACTATGGCTCCACCACCATGAGCAAACACGCATCCTTATGGATACGGCGTATCCTTATCTAATTGAAAATCGTAATCAAGATACCCAACGGGATCAAATTGACTATAAACAGCGACATAGTTTCGTCTCCCAAGATACTCGAGAATACGCCAGCAAACCCAATGATCAAATCCAGGTTTGACTGGGGAAACGACTAACTATACTCTATCGCATAGCAAATGTCGTGCCTCAGACACAACATGGCATACATTAGGCTTCCAACCGCCGATGCATAAGGCACTTACCCATGCTCTCTTTCGAGGTGTTTTTGACACCGGCTTCTCTAGAAAGACTAATTCCATGACGAAGGTAAATTACCTTCTTGATTCTGTGATCGAAATCTTATCATCACTTTATCAATATACGATGCCCGTGACAAAGCTAACAATTTGTTCTCGCGATCTCGAAAGATCCGAATGCCAAGAACACAACTTGCCTCTCCCAAATCTTTCATCAATTGGTTATTAGCCACTTTATGTCCGACAATAATTCTACATTATTCCCAATAAGTAGAATATCATCAACATAAAGAATTAAGAAGACCACTTCTCTTATCCTTGATGTATTTATATATACACAAGGCTCATCAACATTTTGTTCAAAACCATAAGTTTTTGATCGCCATCAAATCTTTTATGTTCCATATCTAGAGGCTTGCTTAAGTCCATATATGGATCTTTAAGCTTGCAAACTTTTTGCTCGCCTCGATATTAAAATTGCTGCACCATATAGATGCTTTCTTCAAGATAGCCATTCAAAAAAGCTCTGCTTTGACATCCATCTGATATATCTCATAATCAAGGCATGCCGCAATGGACAAGAGTATGCGAATGGATTTGAGCATAGCTACTGGCGAAAAAGTCTCTTCATAGTCGACTCCTTCTTGTTGGGTATAGCCCTTTGCCACTAACCTTGCTTTGAAAGTCTCTACTTTTCCATCAACTCTTTCCTTTGTGGACCACTCATAACTCATGGGTCTAAACTCACGTGTAGATCTACTTAATTCCTGCATCGAATTAGGAGTACATGGACTCCATTTCAAGGTTCATTGCCTCTAGCCATCTTTCTATATCGTGATCCTCCATTGCATGTTTATATGTTAATGGATCATTATCGCACACAAACAATGCCATACCATCTTCTTTTGTAGCAAGCGGGTGGTCTTAATAACCTCCTTAGACTACTTAATTTAATAGACAATGGATCCCTGACGATAAGGGACAAAGGGTCTCTTCATTTTGTCGCTGGATAACTTTTGGCCGGTTGTGGTCCGATCTCATCAGAAGTAACTCTTCTATGACAATCTGCTTCTCGAGGTTTATAATAGTCATGTAATCATATTCAAGAAAAGTATCGTCGAGCATAAACACTTTCTTTTCGTGGCGACTATACAAACCTCCTAGTCTTTTCTTGATATCCTACAAATAGGCATAATTCGACGAGACTCAAGCTTCTCTGCTTCCTTCAATACATGGTTGACACCCCATATACGAAAGTGGCGTAAACTAGGTTTACGTCCATTCCATAATTCTAAAGGTGTCTTAGGGACAGATTTGGAAGGTACTACATTTAAAATATACACTGCAGTTTGCAATGCATATCCCCAAAAGGTAGTGGGTAATGATGAATAACTAAACATTGATCTCATCATGTCTAGTAGCTCGATTTCGCTCGCAACACCATTTTGTCGTGGCGTACAGCCGTGTGGAGTTGAGACAAGATACCATGCTCAATTAGAAAATCTTTGAACTCAAGTATCAAGATATTCACCTCCCGACCGATCAAGAGTTTTTACAAGCCTTACCTAATCGCTTTTTCAACTTCAAAGAAAAAATTCTTTGAACTTCTTCCAGAAAAGTCTCGCATTTCTTATGCATTAAGTATACATAACCACCTTGAATAATCGTCTATAAATGTGACAAAATATCCATAACCGCCTCGCTTGTATCGCTCATAGGACTTACACATTCGAATGTATGAACAAGTGGTTCTTTTCGCTCTTTCGACTTTGTTTTAAAAGGTCTTTAGTCATTTTACTCTTTCCAAATTGTGATTCACGCATCGGTAGAGTACTAACATTTAAATTCTCCTAAAAAGACTATCTTTACCAATCTTCAACTTATTTAGGTTAATACGACCTAGTCTAAGATGCCATAGGTATGTATCGTTATCATGAGAAATCTTTTGCTTTTATTTTTCTATTGTTCTACTTTGAACAATTCAAAGGCTAAGCAGTGAGTTGAGTTTCGATCTTATCATATAAAGACCAGAATCTAAACTTTCCAAAGACATATTTCCAAACCATTTTTAGAAATAAAACCGGCACCGTTAAATTTAACTTGGTAAGACTGTTCAAACAAAATGTATACATCGAAATCAAATTCTACGAACCTCGAATAAAAATAAACATTGTTCAAAATAACAAATTTATTATTCCTAAACCCGAAGTCTAACTTCTCCCACGCTTAGCCGAGACGACCGAGTCAGCTTCCCATCCTCATGGTAAAGTCCCCAATCCAAGCTCTCTAAAAGAATCCACATCTCGCAATGAAGAACAAACATGGTTAGTCGCCTAATCAACTATCCAAGAGGACAAATCATCTTCCACAAGACTTTCAAGACAAGTAAATCATATTTACCTTTCTTCTTTTCCTTGAGCCCTCGGAGATACTTTTACTTCCTCTTCCAAAGGCCCATCTATGCCGCAATGGAAACATGTTCCTTTTGGTTTTTCGTGTTGCCTCGATTGTTCTTGCTCCTTTGATCTTGTTTGTACTCAAGGCCTTTTCTTTTCCACCAGTTTTCTTTTCCTCTTATTATTTTTCTTAGAGGATTGAGCCATATTTGCCTCAGCAACATTTGCTTGAGGCTTATCCTCTTTCGAAATGGACTCGAAAGTTTGAAGCTCATTCAACAATTCAGTCAAATTGTACCGCAACCTATTCATAAAATAGTTGCTTTTAAACTGGAGGAAATCAAGGGACAGTGTTTCTAGAATCATCCCCACTTGGGTGGCTTCATCAATTACTGCTCCATTCGCTTCAGCCTCGTTTATGTGACTAACCATTTTAATCACATGTTCACGAACTGGAACACCTCTCTTCATTTTTCCATTCATAACGGCTTTAACAGCCTCATGCCGTTGTTGTTCAGAGGGTCGCCCAAACATCTGCTGGAGAGACTCCATCATCTCATGTGCAATCTCCATTCTTTCATGTTTAGCTCTTAGCACGCCGACATGCCACCAGCGATAACATCGGCCTTATTGTTGGCGTGAATTCATCCAGATCAAATGCATCTCGACGCCCGAGCTGCATCGCGCCAGGGTTCGGAGGACATTCCTCCGTGAGACAAACTTGTAGTTATCACGCAGTAATGCAATATTCATGTTACTTTTCCACTTGACAAAATTTACTGCTAATTTCTCGCCAGGCAATGAGAGAATGTGATTCGACATTTCACGAAATAAATAAATAATTAAAATATTATTTTCATGTAGAAATATCAAATAATAAAATTTAGTAATGTCAATATGATGCATGATGCATGATTACAAAACTACGATTATTCAATGTCCCCAGTGGTGTGCCTCAGTAGGGTAAAGTCCCTGGCACCTTACATTGATAGAGACTTTCTCAATTAATAAAAGTAATTAAAATATCTCATATTTTAACTACTGTTATTTTAGTCAAGATATAATTAACAAATTAAATTATATCTTTATGAGTGTAACCCACCATTTCAGATTTTTCAGATTTATTTCAATTAATGCCTCCGTAGGGTAGGTCAAAATTTGAAATCCATCTTGGTTTCCTATCTTTAGAGGTCGACCTTGTTATAATTTAAAAGAACATCTTTAGTAGGAGGACAAAATCAAAGTGTCTCGGGCGTCAATTAAACCAAGCGATTGTTGCTTACCAATGGTGGAGGCGTGGTCATATTGTCATATAACCTTCTCACTCATTATTAAAAACTATTTTGGTTTCTTATCTTAATTAATCAAACAATTTTAATTAATAAGATAAGTAAAGTTAATTCTTGAACTAATAAAAAAATACCAATATTTATTTTAGATTATCTTGTATTTATGTATTTAATCTAAAATCATGGATAAATAATTTTAACTCTTAAATTAAATCGATATAAACCTTTATTAATTTAATCTCATTAAATTTATTTTACGTGCTATTTAGATATATTATTCTAATAAAATAAATAACACTAATGCATGTATACATGTTATTTAAATATGGTAGGCACATCCTAATTTATATGGCACTGTTATATGCATGTCATCCTATAAATAATAACATCCATAAATAATTTAAAAGCGAATTAAGTTGTAGGGTTCCTTGGATTTTTAAATTACAACCCACCTATAATCTTAAATTGAACTAATACAAATTTAAAAAAAACTTTTGTCACATAGCCGAACCATATCGTAGTGGATCTATTTGCGACGCATTGGGCTAAATCTCGCTTCGTGACTTGAGTGATACTTTCTTGATACGCATGCGTGCGGCGGACTCTCTTCGTCAGCCTTTGATGCGATTCTCCAGCAATTACAAGATTTATACAGTATAAAAAAAATAAAAAATATTTAATTTACTTTATTTTACAGATCAAATCTAATAAAATAAATCCAAGGGAACCATACAATTATCGGCCAAATTTAATTAAACATTCATCACATGAACAATCATACATAAAACAAAAATATATATCTGATGCATATATGTGCCTACTCATATATATCATCTTAAATGATATGTTTCATGAAACATATTTATTAAATCTATAACTTAGCTCTGATACCCATTTGTTGGTTTTTAATAGATCTAAGTACGGGGAAAAGCGACCATGAGTAAATTTAAAAAAAATTACATAAAATAGTGTATGGCAAGATCTATTATTAAAGTATAGATTTAATAACATTGAAGTGTCGCTACATACCTTTGATACGATTTATGAACAAGCGATCAAAACAAATTTTTCTTAGCACCCGCGGATCTTCCTCACCAGAAGCACTCCAATTATCAAACAGTTGGCTTACGAATATGAAAAAGTAAAAATACGTTCTTTTCTTTCACCGACGCTGAAGAACACGTAATAGAATTTTGTCGTTTTTCTCTTAGGGTTTTGTCTCACAAAACACCCCTTTTATAGAACCATCAAAATATTTTCTTAATACAAATATATATCTAATTAATTATCTAATAATCAATTATATTTATATATATTGGCGTCAAATATTTGATTAGATAATATATATATATATAAATAATTAATTATCGATAATCAATTTTATATATATATATATATAGAAAAAGCACAATCAAACATTTGATTAGATAATATATATATATATATATATATATATATATAATGTTAACAATTAAATAATTATAAATAATCATATTATTTAATTATCAAAGATTAAACAACTATTATATAATTTTATAATTAATTCATAATTAATTAGTTTTTACAACATTGTAAGCACAAATATATATAATTCGAGGAAAAACATTTTCACAATTTTTATATATTAACACTTAATTTTAAATTCATTAATTCTAAACATACTACATATTCTTTATGTTCAATATATTTATAGAGATGGCAAGGGGACCTATGGACCTATAATTTCAAGCTATTATAAATTTTGATAATTAATTAAACTCTTTAATTAATATATCTAATTCCATTAATTTGAGTTACTCCACCATAAACTTGAAATTGCACTCTTGAAATTAAAACCGATTTACGAAAGAAACTTTAGATAGTCCATTATTATAACCATACATATCAACAATCCTCCATAAATAGTTCATAATTAGAGCTAGGTGCTACATCACATTAACCTCTCTAGTACATCTTTATCTTGAGGTTTAACAATTCTCTAATGAACACAATAAATTCGTAATCATATTATGAATTGAAGCTCTATTGTTCAAGACACAGATGTCACTTTCAGGAACTATTTTCGACTTCTTATAAAGGAATAGGATTCATATCGTATTTAACATTCCCGGCCATTTACTCTATTATGTTTCCAATATACAAGGTTATAGTTTACAATATATTATAAGAAACCTTTAGGGTAAATCCAAACATGATATTATAAACGAAGTCATTAAAAGCTTCGAGTTAAGATTGTCTATATATGATCATCTTTATGATAAATATATTTCTGCTCTACCATTAACCAGATATTAGAGAATTAAAATATTTATCTTGGTCATGTCATATATATCTTATTATATAAAAGTACCTCCATTAAAATGTCACCACATTAACAGTTCGGATCAAACTGTCTCATTCTTTAATGGTAATGGACCGTACTAATAATTTTGCATAATTAAAGATCCCTAAACTTTAATTATTAATTACAGACCTATTTTGATTATTATTCTTAAACTTAATCTCTAGTATACCACACTTATCATAAGTTTAAGGTCACATTAATAATCAAAGGAATTTTCATGATATTTCTAAATATTACAATTAATACATACAAGCATAACATGAAATGAATATTATTTTTATTTATTAGGCAACAAATTATAATTAATTTGCTTTTGAGACTTGTCCTAACGGGTGCCTCGACCTAGGTGCCATGACCTAATAAATGTGCCTCGGCCTAGGAATAAGTTCTTTGGCCTAGGGTTTGGTACAGACATGGTGCTTGACTAGTGCTTGCACCCCAGACGCAGTTACTTCGGCTGGTGCTTTGACATGCCTAGACAAAGGTGCCTTGGCTTTAGTGCATGCCTAGACCTGATGACTCGGCCTAGTGCATGCTGGCGCGGTGCCTCGACCTGGGTGTAACACATGCCCCTAGGCAAGATGCGACCTGATGTACCTATACGGTGACTCGACTGTGCGTGCCAAGACACGGTGCCTCGGCCCTGGTGCCATGACATTCTGACGGATTCTCCGATTAAATTGCATGCCTAAACACGGTGCATCGGCCTACTTCAATGACGTGCAAAGGCAAGGTGCCTCGGCCTAGTGCATGCGTAGCCACGGTGCCTCGGCCTAGTGCCGTGAACTGCCTAGGTAAGGGGCCTTGGCCGAGTGCCATGCGCGGAACCGCGGTGCCACCGACTTTAGTGCCATGACGCCTAGATAAGGTGCCTCGGCCTGGTGCTTCCCTGAACGCGATTAACCCCGACCTAGTGCTTGTCTAGACACGGTGCCTCGGCCTTGTGCCATGACATGCCTAGACAAGATTCCTTGGCCTAGTGCATGGCTAGACACGGTGACTTGGCCTAGTGCATGCCTAGCCATGGTGCCTCGGCGTAGTGCCAACACATGCCTTGGCATGGTGCTTCAGCCTAGTGCATGCCTAGACACAGTGACTGGTCTAGTGCAATGCTTAGACCTGATGCCTCAGCCTGGTTCACTTGACATGCCTAGGCAAGGTTCCTCAGCCTAATGCATGCCTAGACAGGTATTTCGGCCTAGTGCATTACCCCAGACAGAGTGCTCGGCCTAGTGCCATGACATGCCTAGACAAGGTGCCTCGGTCTAGTGCTTTCCTAGACTCACGGGTGCCTCGGCCTAGTGCCATGACATGCCTAGACAAGATCACCTCGACTAGTGCATGCTTAGGCTGTGCCTCAACCCATTACTTAATGCCTAGAAAGCGGTGCCTGACTTGTTGCCATCACATACCAAAATAAGGTTCTTAGGCCCAGTGCTTGCCTAGACATGGTGCTTGACCAAATGCTTGCCTAGGCCACGGTGCCTGACCTAATTCTTGCGACATGCCTAGACAAGGTGCCTAGGCTTGAGTGCATGCCTGAACCGCGGTGCCTCGCCCTAGTGCATGTCTGAGCCGCGGTGCCACCGACTAGCTGTTTGCGTAGGTAGGGGCGCCACGGCCGGAGTGCCATGCGCGAACAACGCATGACTAATGCCATGACATACATAGATAAGGTGCATCGGCCTAGTTCTTCCCTAAACACGGTGCTTCGGCCTAGTGCTTGCCAAGACAAGGTGCCTCGGCCTTGTGCCATGACATGTGACAGGAATTCCTTGGCCTAGTGCGTACGCAGACGGTGACTTGGCCTTGTCCGGCTACTAGACATGGTGCCTCGGCGTAGTGCCAACACATGCGCCGCCATGGTGCCTCGACTCTTGCATTCCTAGATTCTGATGACTCGGTCTAGTGCATGATTAGACCGATTGCCTCAGCTAGTTCCGCGAGCATGCTAGAGCAGTTCTCGACTGAGTGCATACTGAACCGATGACTTCGACCTGGTGCGTACTTGAACCGCGATTGCCTCGACTGGTACCATGTTTAGACAGGTGCCTGCGACTGAGTGCCATGACATGCCTAGACAAGGTGCCACGGTCTAGTGCCTTTCTAGACACGGTGCCTCGGCCTAGTGCCTTGACATGTCTAGACAAGATGCATAGCTGGTGCATGCCAGGCCGCGATGTCGCCGGCTTCGATGCCATGCCTAGAAACGGTGCCTCGGCCTAGTGCCATCACATACCAAGATAAGGTTCTTTGGCCTAGTGCTTGCCTAGACATGGTGCTTCGGCATAATGCTTGCTAGACCGCGATTGCCTCGTCTAGTGCCATGACATCATGAGCAAAGTGTCTTGGCCTAGTGCATGCCTAGACACGGGGACTAGGCCTAGTGCATGCCTAGACAAGAAGCCTCGCCTAGATTACTGACACATGCAGGTAGGATGCCTCGGCTTTAGTGCATGCATGAAACGGTGACTCAGCCTAGTGCATGCCTAGACCCGATGCCTCGGCCTAGTGCCATGACATATCTAGGCAAAGTTCCTCGGCCTAGTGCATGCCTAAACTTAAGTGCCTCGGCCATTTGCCATGACATGCCAAGACAGGTGCCTCGGCCTCGTGCGTGACTGGAAGCGCGTGCCTAGGCTTTAATTAAATGGCTTTGCATAAGCGAGGTGCCTTGGCCTAGTGCCATGCTTAGACACGGTGCCTCGGCCTAGGGCCATGACATACCTAGATAAGGTGCTTAGGCCTAATGCTTGCATAGAAACGGTTCTTCGGCCACAGTGCCACGCTGAAAGCGGTGCCTCGGCACGATATATTCTAAACATGGCGGCTAGTGCCATTCCTAGACACGGTGCCTTAGCTAGGGTGCATCACATGCCTGAACAAGGTGCCTCGATTACAGTGCTCTAGACAAGATGCCTCGACCTAGTTCATGCATTGTACGGTGTCTGAGCCCAGTGCCATGCCTAGAAACGGAGCCTCGCTTAGTGCCATGACATACCTAGATAAGGTTCTTGACTGATCTTTGCCATAAGCGCGATGCCTCGGCCTAGTGCCATGACGTGCGGATAAGGTGCCTTGGCTTAGTGCATGCCTAGACACGGTGATAGACCTGGTGCATGCCTAGGAGACGGGGTGCCTGGCTTGGTGCCAACCTTATGCCTGGGCAAGGTGCACCGACCCAGTGCGTGCCCGAGACACGGTGACTCGGCTGGTGCATGCTTTGGCAGTTGCTCTGACCTAGTTCCATGACATGCCTAGGCAAGGTTCCTCTGTCTAGTGCATGCCTAGACATGGTGCCTCGGCCTACTTCCATGACATGCAAAGGCAAGGTGCCTCGGCCTAGTGCATGCCTAGGCAATGCTTTGGCACGAATGCGTGAAGCTACTGGGCGGGGGCGCTATCGAGTGCACATGTTTAGAGCACGGTGCCTCGACCTTAGTGTCATGACTTACCTAGATAACGTGTCTCGGCCTAGTGCTTCCCAAGACCGCGATTAACCCCGACAGTGCATGCCTAGACCGGTGACTTGGTTTTAGTGCATGCTGGAGCATGTGGTACCCCTCGGCATAGTGCCAACAAATGCCTTAGCCCCATTATTAGCCGGCCCCTAGTGCATGCCTGGCGGTTCTTCGGTTTAGTGCGTACTAGACCGCGATGTCTCGACCTAGTTCCATGACATGCCTAGGCAAAATTTCCCGCCGACTGTGCATGCACATACACATTGATTCGGCACAGTGCATGCTAGACACGGTGCTTGACCCCAGTTCCATGCTAGACACACCGGGCCTCGGCTAGTGCCATGACATGCTAGGCCAAAGGTGCCTAGATGCAGTGCTTTCCACAGACATGGTGCCTCGGCTGAGTCACCATGACATGCCTAGACAAGATAACCTCGACCTAGTGCATGACTAGGCGCGATTACTTCAGCCCAGAGTGCCATGCACAGAAGCGGTGCATCGACCTTTAGTGCCACCACATACTAAGATAAGGTTCTTGGCCTAGTGCTTGCAGACATGGTGCTTCGACCCCCAATGCTTGCCTGGAACACGGTACCTCGTCGCGTACCATGACGTACCTTGACAAAGTGCCTTGGCTGGGTGCATGCCTAGACACGGGGACTAAGCCTAGTGCATGCCTAGACACGAAGCCTCGGCCTAGTGCCAACACATGCCTAGGTAAGATGCCTCGGCCTAGTGCATGCCTAAACACGGTGACTAAGCATAGTGCATGCCTAGACACAGTGCCTCAGCCTAGTACCATGACATACCTAGGTAAGGTTCCTAGGCCTAGTGCATGCCTAAACACGGTGCCTCAGCCTACTGCCTTGACATGCCAATGCAAGGTGCCTTGGCCTAGTGCATGCCTAGGCACGGTGCCTAGGCCTAGTAGTGCCGTGAACTTCATAGGCAAGGTGCCTTGGCCCAGTGCCATGCTTAGACACGGTGCCTCGGCCTAGGGCCATGACATACCTAGATAAGATGCCTCGGCCTAGTGCCTGCCTAGCAACGGTGCCTCGGCCTAGTGCATTGACATGCCTAGACAAGATGCATTGGTCTAGTGCATTCCTAGACACGGTGGCTCGACCTTGTGCATGCCTAGACACGGTGCCTCGGCCTAGTACAATGCCTATACATGGTGCCTCGTCATAGTGCCATGACATTCCTAGCTAAGGTGCCTCGGTCTAGTGCTTTCTTAGACACGGTGCCTCGGCCTAGTGCCATGAAATGCCCACAGACAGGAATGCATCGACCTGGTGCATCCTAGGAGCGATGCACGGCGAGTGCCTGCCTACAAGCGGTGTCTTGGCTTTAGTGCCGTAGTATTACTAAATAAGGGTTCTTGACTTTGAGTGCTTGTCTAGACATGGTGGCCGACCTAGTGCTTACCTAGACACGGTGCCTCGGCTGATGCCATGACATGCCTAGAGCGAGGTGCCAGCCTGGTGCATGTGCCTGAACCGCGGTTTTCGGCCTCACGCATGCTAGACCACGATGCCTGGGCTGAGTACCATGCCCGGACACCCGTGCCTCGGTCTAGTGCCATGACTTGCCTGAGCCAGAGGTGCCTGGGTTTAGTGCTTTCCTGAACGGTGCCTCGGCTGGTTCCATGACATGTCTAGACAAGGTGCACCGATACAGTGGATGCCTAGGCCCCGCGATGCACGTAAATGCCATGCCTAGAAACGGTGCCTCGGCCTAGTGCTACCACATACCAAGATAAGGTTCTTCGGCCTAGTGTTTGCCTAGACAAGGTGCTTCGGCCTAATGCTTACCTAGACACGGTGCCTCGTCCTAATTCCAACACATGCCTAGGTAAGATGCCTCGGCCTAGTGCATGCCTAGACACGGTGACTCAGCCTAGTGCATGCATAAACACGGTGCCTTAGCCTTGTGCCATGACATTCCTAGGCAAGGTTCCTCGGCCAAGTGCATGCCTAAACACGGTGCCTCAACCTACTTCCATGACATGCCAAGGCAAGGTGCCTCGGCCTAGTGCATGCTTAGGAACGGTGCCTCGGCCTAGTGCATGTCTAGGCAAGGTTCCTCGGCCCAGTGCCGTGAACAGCATAGGCAAGGTGCCTTGGCCTAGTTCCATGCTTAGACACGGTGCCTCGGCCTAGGGCCATAACATACCTAGATAAGGTGTCTCAACCTAGTGCTTGCCTAGAAACGATGCTTCAGCCTAGTGCTTGCCTAGACATGGTGCCTTGGCCTAATGTCATGCCTAGCAACGGTGCCTCGGTCTAGTGCAATGACATGCCTAAACAAGGTGCCTTCGCCTAGTGCATGCCTAGACACGGTGACTCGTCCACAGTGCGTACACAAACAGGAATGCATCGACCCTAGTGCATGCCACAAGGCGGTGCCTCGACCTAGTGCCATGCCTAGAAAGCGGTGCCTACGACTAGTGCCATGACATACCTAGACAAGGTTCTTGGCCTAGTGCTCTTAGACTTGGTGCCGGCCTGGTGCTTCTTTGGAGCACGGTGCCTCGACTCTTGCCATGACATGCTGAGCAAGGTGCCTTGGCACAGTGCACACTCGGACCACGGTGACTTTCGGTCTAGTGCATGCCTACCCACGGTGACTCGGCCTAGTGCATGCCTGAACCTTTGTGGCTCGGGGCCCTGAGTGCATGCTAGACCACGGTGCCTCGGCCTAGTACCATGCACATGATGGTGCCTCGGCTAGTCCCATGACATTCCTGAATGGGTGCCTGTTCTAGTGCTTTCCTAGACACGGTGCCTCGGCCTTGTGCCATGATATGCCTAGACAAGATGCCTCGGCCTAGTGCATGCCTAAACCTGAGTGCCTCATCCTGTGCCATGCCACAAGAAAGCGGTGCGCCCAGCTAGTATTATGCCTAGACAACGTACTTACCATTTGGTACCATGCGAACACGTTGCATGGCCTAGTGCCATGACATGCCTAAACAAAGGTGCCTCGGTGTGCTTTCCCTGAACCGCGCGTGCCTGCATAGTGCCGCTGACGTAACACAGACAAGATGCCTCAGCCTAGTGCTTGCCTAGGCACGGTGCCTCAGCCCAGTGCCATGCCTAGGAACGGTGCCTCAATTAGTGCCATGACATACCTAGATAAGGTTCTTCGGCCTAGTGCTTGGCTAGACATAGTGCTTCGGCCTAGTGCTTGCCTAGACACAGTGCCTCGGCCTAGTGCCATGACATGCCTAGACAAGGTGCCTTGGCTTAGTGCATACCTAGACATGGTGACTCGGCCTAGTGCATACCTAGACACGGTGCCTAAGCCTAGTGTCATGACATGCCTAGGCAATGTTCCTCGGCCTAGAGCATGCCTAAACACGGTGCCTCGGCCTACTTCCATGACATGCCAAGAAAAGGTGCCTCGGCCTAGTGCGTACCTAGGCGCGTGCCACCGACCTAGTCTTGTGAACTTCCTAGGTAGGGGCCTTGGTGCCGTACTTAGGCAAATTTCGGCACAGTGCCATGACATACCTAGATAAGGTGCACCGACCTGGTGGCACCTAGACACGATGCTTGACCTAGTGCTTGCTTAGACCATATTTTCGGCCTTTTTCCATGACATGGCTAGACAAGGTTCCTTGGCCTAGTGCGTACTGAACGATGACAGCTAGTGCATGCACGAACCACCTTCTACCGGCGTAGTGCCAACACATGCCTAGGCAAGGTGCCTCGGCCTAGTGCATGCCTAGAAATGGTGCTTCAGCCTAGTGCATGCCTAGACACGGTGTCTCGGCCTAGTACCATGCCTCGACACAGTGCTTGGGCATAGTACCATGACATTCCTGGGCAAGGTGCCTCGGTCTAGTGCTTTCTTAAGACACGATTGCCTCGACTGTGCCAAGGCATGCACAGACCGAGTTCCCTTGGCTAGTTCATTACTGAACGATGACTCGGCCTAGTGCATGCCTATACACGGTGACTCGGCCTAGTGCCAACACATGCCTAGGCAAGTTGCCTCGGCCTAGTGCATACCTAGACACCATGCCTTGGCCTTATGCCATGACATGCCTAGACAAGGTGCCTTGGCTTAGTGCATGCCTAGACACTGTGACTTGGCCTAGTGCATACCTGGACACAGTGCCTCGGCGTAGTTCCAACACATGCCTAGGCAAGGTGCATCGACACAATTGCGTACCTGGGCTGTTGACTTCGATCACAGTGCATGCTAGACACGGTATTTCGGCCTAGTGCATGCCTAGACACGCCTTGGCATGCCGTGGCGGGGCCTAGGCGAGGTGCCTTGGCCTAGTGCATGCCTAGACATGGTGACTTGGCCTAGTGCATACCTAGACACGGTGCCTAGGCGTAGTGCCAACACATGCCTAGGCAAGGTGCCTGGGCCTAGTACATTCCTAGACACGGTGACTCGGTTTAGTGCATGCCTAGACCCTGATTACCTGTTCGCGCCATGACATACCTAGGCGAAGGTGCGAAGCTGTATGCACGAACACGGTTCCTCGGCTTAGAGCCAAGACATGCCTTGGCACGGCGCCTCGGCATTGTGCATGCCTAGGCACGGTGCTTCGGCCTAGTGCTTGCCTAGACATGATGCCTCGGCCTATTGCCATACCACGGCAGGGTGCCATGCCACGGCAGGGTGCAAAGACCTAGTTCCATGACATGCCAAGACAAGGTACCTTGGCCTAGTAAATGCCTAGACTCGGTGACTCAGCCTAGTGCATGCCTAGACACGGTGCCTCGGCCTAGTACCATGACATGCCTAGACAAGAAGCCTCGGCCAAGTGCATGCCTAGATACGATTCCTCGGCCTAGTGGCATGACCTGGCTAGGGACAGTGACTCGGCCTAGTGCATGCCCAGACACAGTGCTTCCGTCTAATGCCAAGACTTTCCTAGAAAAGGTGCCTTGGCCTGGTGCATGCCTAGATAAGGTGACTCGGCCTAGTGTATGCCTAGACACGATACCTCAACCTAGTGCCATGACATGAGTAGGCAAAGTTCCTCGGCTTAGAGCATGCCTAGACACAGTGCCTAGGTCTAGTGCCATGACATGCCAAGGCGAGTCACTCATTTGTGCATCTTTGGAAACCGAGGTGAAGGCTGGCCTGTGCATGCCTAGACACGGTGACTCGGCCTAGTGCATGCCTATACATGGTGCCTCAGCCTAGTTCCATGACATGCCTAGGCAAGCTTCCTCGACCTAGTGCATGCCTAGACCCGGTGCTTCGGCTTAGTGCATGCCTAGGCACCATGCCTCGTTCTAATGCCATGCCTAGCCCGATTATCCGGCGAGTATCATGCTGGCCCGCGGTGCACCGACTTTGTTCAATGACATGCTGAACCAGGAGCCTCGACTGGTGCTTGCCTAGAAGCGGTGCTTCATCTAGTGCTTGCCCTAGACATGGTGCCTTGGCCTTGTGTGCCATGCTAGCCGCAGTGCCTCGTTGTATTACAATGACATGCCTGAGCGGTGCCTTTGCCTAGTGAATGCCTAGAAACGGTGACTAATCCTAGTTCATGCCTTAACACGGTGTCTCGGCCTACTGCCATGACATGCCAAGGCAAGATGCCTCGGCCTAGTGCATGCCTAGGCACGGGGCGTCGGCCTCGTGCCGTGAACTGCCTAGCCAAGGTGCCTTGGCCGAGTGCCATGCTTAGACATGGTGCCTCGACTAGTGCCTTTGTTTATGCAAATAAGGTGCCTGAGCCTAGTGCTAGCCTGAACCGGTGCTTGATAGTGCTTGCCTAGACATGGTGCCTTAGTCTGAGTGCACCATGCCTAACAGCGGTGCCTCGGTCTAGTCGATGACATACTACACAAGGTGCCTTACTTCAGTGCATGCCTGAACTGCTTTGTGACTCGACTTTAGTGCATGCCTAGACACGGTGCCTCGGCATAGTGCCAGGACATGCTTAGGCAAGGTGCCTCGGCCTGGTTCTTGCCTAGACACGGTGACTCGGTCTAGTGCATGCCTAGACACGGTGCCTCAACCTAGTGCCATGACATGCCTAGGCAAGGTGCCTCAACCTAGTAAATGCCTAGACTCGGTTCCTTGGCTTAGAGCCAAGACATGCCTAGGCACGGCGCCTCGGCCTAGTGCATGCCTAGGCATGGTGCTTCGGCCTAGTGCTTGCTTAGACACAGTGCCTTGGCTTAATGCCATTTCAAGGCAGGGTGCCTCGACCTAGTTCCATGACATGCCTAGACAAGGTGTCTTGGCCTAGTGCATGCCTAGACACGGTGACTTACTTTGGTACATACCTGAACTGCGGTTGCGGCCTGGGTGCCATGACATGCCTAGGCTGAGAAGCCTCGGCCCAGTGCATGCCTAGACACGATTCCTCGGCCTAGTGGCATAACACCTTAGGCAGGTGTTTCGGCCTAGTGTGGCTAGACATTGTTACTTTCGGCACGAGGTGGCACCTAGACACGGTGCCTCGGCTTAGTGCATACCTAGACACGGTGACTCGGCCTAGTGCATTTCTAGACACGGGGCTTTTGCCTAATGCCATGACAAGCCTAAAAAAGGTTCCTTGGCCTTGTCCATGCCTATATAAGGTGACTCGGCCTTGTGCATGCCTAGACACTGTGCCTCAGCCTAATGCCATTTTATGCCTAGGCAAGGTTCCTCGGCCTAGTGCATGCCTAGATACGGTGTGTATGCCTAGTGCCATGACATGCCTAGGCAAGGTGCCTCGGCCTATTGCATGCCTAGACACGGTGACTCGGCTTAGTGCATGCCTAGACACTATGCCTAATCCTAGTTCCATGGCATGCCTAGGCAAGGTTCCTCGGCCTAATGCATGCCTAGACACGGTGCCTCGGCCTAGTGCATGCCTACGCACCATGCCTCGGTCCAATGCCATGCCTAGCCACGGTGCATTGGCCTAGTGTCATGCCTAGACACGGTGCCACGCCCTTGTGCCATGACTTGCCTAAACAAGGTTCCTTGGACTAGTGCATGCCTAGACACGGTGACTTAGCCTAATGCATGCCTAGAATCGGTTGCTCGGCGTGGTGCTTCGGCAATGCTTGGGCATGGTTACTTCTCGACTAGTGCATGCTAGGCCGCGGTGTTTCGGCCTAGTGCCATGCCTTGCCACGGTGACTCGGTCTAGTGCAATGACATGCCTAGACAAGGTGCCTTCGCCTAGTGTATGCCTAGACACGGTGACTCGGCCTAGTGCATGCCTAGATATGGTGACTCGGCCTAGTGCATGCCTAGACACGGTGACTCGGCCTAGTGCATGCCTAGACACCGTGCCTCGGCCTTGTGCCATGACATTCCTAGACAAGGTGCCTTGGCCTAGTGCATGCCTAGACATGGTGCCTCGGTCTAGTTCAATGACATGCCTAGACAAGGGGCCTTGGCCTAGGGCATGCCTAGACACGGTGACACGGCCTAGTGCATGCCTAGACAAGGTGCCTCGGCCTAGTACCATGCCTAGACACTGTGCCTCTGCCTAGTGCCATGACAAGTCTAGACAAGTTGCCTAGGTCTAGTGCTTTCTGAACACTGATTAACCTCGGCCCTGAGTGCCATCACATGCTAGACAAGATCCTGCGACCTGAGTGCATTAGCCCAGGCACGATGCCTTAGCCTAGTGCCATGCACCAGAAGCGGTGCATCGGCTAGTGTCATGACATACCTAGATAAGGTTCTTGACTTAGTGCTTGCACAAATATGGTGCCGGCAATTAGCGCACAGACGGTGCCTCGGCCTAGTTCCATGACATGCCTAGACAAGGTGCCTTGGCTTAGTGCATGCCTAAACACAGTGACTATGCCTAGTGCATTGCTGGGCACGGTGCCTAAGCCACAGTGCGACACGTACCTAAGGCGAGATGCGCCGACCCTGTGCATGCTGAACCTGCGGTGACTCGGCCCGTGCTTGCCTAGACACGATTACCGGTAGAATGTCATGACATGCCTAGACATGGTGGCTGGCCTAGTGCATGCCTGAACACGGTGCCTCGGCCTAATCTGCGACCTTGCCAGAGCAAGGTTCCACCGACCTAATGTACAAACACGGTGCCTTGGCCCTACGCCGCTGACATGCGAGGCAAGGTACCTTGGCACAGTGCATTCCTAGGCGCGGTGCGCACCGACCTAGTGCCATGAAGCTTGCCCAAGTAGGGGCCTTGGCGAAGTGCCATGGCAGAACGCGGTGCCTCGGCCTAGTCTCCATGACATACCTAGATAAGGTGCCTCGGCTACAGTGCTTCCCTTGACGCGATTGCTTGACTGTGCTTGCACAGACACGATTGCCTGCGGCCTTGTGCCGCGGCATGCCCTAGACAAGGTGCCTTGGCCTAGTGCATGCCTAGACACGGTGACTTGGCCTAGTGCATGCTTAGACACGGTGCCGCGGCGTAGTGCCAACACAAGAGTAGGCAAGGTGCCTCGGCGTGGTCGTGCACATACCGCGGCGACTCGGTATAGTGCGTACGAGAGACCTGATGCCTCGGCTGGTTGATGACATGCTAGGCAAGGTTCACCGACCTAGTGCCGTACTAGCCATGATGCGTAGGTCTAGTGCAACAGCATGCCTAGGCAAAGGTGCACATTGCCTAAATGCATGCCTACCCCGCGGTGACTCGGCCTGGTGCATGCTGAACACGGTGCCTCGGCTGAAGTACCTTGCCCGAACCAGCGTGCCTCGGCCTAGTGCCATGACGTACTAGACAAGGTGCCTGGGTATGGTGCTTTCACCCAAACACGATTGCCTCGGTCTAGTGCCATGAGCATGCTGAACCAAGATGCCTCGACCTGGTCATGCTTAGGCACCGTACCTTGCAAGAGCCATGCTTGGCTTGGTGTCTCGGCTGAGTTCCATGACATACCAAGCTAAGGATCTTCGACACAATTAGCACATGCAGACATGGCGCATCGGCCTAGTGCTTGCCTAGACACGGTGCCTCGTCCAAGTGCCATGACATTCCTAGACAAGGTGCCTTGGCCTAGTGCATGCCTAGACACGATGACTCGGCCTAGTGCATGCCAAGACACGAAGCTTGACTGGGTGCGACCACATTGCACAAGCGAGATGCCTCGTCTTGGTGCATGCAGACCGCGGTGACTCGAGCACAATGCATGCCCTGAACCGCGGTGCCTCGACCTAGTGCTTGACATGCCTGGAAGCGGGTTCCTCGGCCTAGTGCATGCCTAGCTCTACCGGTTTCCTCAGCCTACGCCATGACATGCCAAGGTGGTTCCTCGACCCTGGAGTGCGCTGCCTAGGCCACTGATTGCCTCGGCTTTAGTGTCGTGGACTTCCTAGGAAAGGTGCCTTGGCCCAGTGCCATGCTTAGACATGATTCCTCGGCCTAGTTCCATGACATACCAAGATAAGGTGCCTCGGCCTAGTGCTTCCCTAGACACGGTGCTTCAACCTAGTGCTTGCCTAGACATGGTTCCTTAGCCTAGTGCCATGCCTAGCGACGGTACCTCGGTCTAGTTCAATGACATGCCTAGACAAGGTGCCTTCACCTAGTGCATGCCTAGACACGGTGACTCGGCCTAGTGCATGCCTAGACACTGTGCCTTGGCCTAGTACCATGCCTAGACACGGTGCCTCGGCATAGTGCCATGACATACTTAAGCAAGGTGCCTCGGCCTAGATCATGCCTAGACACGGTGACTCGGTCTTGTGCATCCACTGAACAGGTGAAACCCGGCCTGGTGCAATGACGTAAGGCGAGGTGCACCAAACCTAGTAAATGCGTGAATCGGCTTCACCGGCTTAGAGTCAAGACATGCCTAGGCACGGTGATTCGGCCTAGTGCATGCCTGAACCGCGATTGCCTCAGCCCTAGTGCCAGCACATGCCTAGAAAGATGCCTCGATTTTAATGCATGCTAGACCGCGGTGACTCGACCTAGTGCATGCCTAGACCCTGACCAAGTTTCATGACATGACTGGAGCAAGGTGCCTTGGCTTCCAGTGCATGCCAGATAAGGTGACTCGGCCTGGTTATTACCGTGCCCGCGGTAGGGTGGCGGAATCAACAATTTGTTTCCTATATTCCTCCTATTTGCCGTGGTCAAACTCTTGCCCGGCATAGTGGTCTAGGGTCGAACACGGGATGGGTTTCATCTATGAATGACTTCACGTCGATGTTGAAATGGTAGGAGCTTTGGATTTTTGGATTTGTTTCAAAAAAGCAATTGAGTGGATTTGAAAACTGATTAACAAAAAGAAAAATGAAAGTGGAGTGTGAAAAGGTAGCTTTGAAGATTTAGGTCACTAACCCATTAACATAGAAATGACAAGTGTCCTCGGGTTTTATCCTCGCATTATAATAATGACATAGTCGAGCCATACTTAGGATCTTTATTTAACTAGCAAACTAACCTAGAAACCCTCCTATTTGAGTCAACACAAGTAACATCATCTACAGCCCTTTTTAGTTTGAAACCTAACATTCAACATCATTTCGGTGAAACATAAAGGCCATCTAAAGAACCACAAATTTATCCCAGCAATAAGTATGCAGCGTATCGTAAGCATGGTAAGTATTGGCCAAATTAATGACATTAAATGATATTCAACCCTAGTTTGAGAAGATGGGAGCCATAAAATACGGTGCATGTAGCATTTAACACATGAGGACAACACACCCAATTGCCACAAGCCAAGCTAGCTACCTTCCTCTTCAAAGAAAGGGAGCAATGACTGTCTCTTGAGTTGTCATCCTCAAGAGGGGTGTTTAGTAGCCTAGAAAATAAGGGAAAGAGGAGAGAGAAGAGAGAAAACCAAACCCTAACTAAAGCTGCGAAGATATTTACATAAAATGAAAATTGTGCCAAAAGATTACTTCAAGATTGCCTCCTCCCCAATTTCTCCTCTCTTGTTACAAAAACTATGGGGGTTTATATAGGCCACCCAATATGTGAAACTACAATAAAGCCTAACATTTTGGCTAAAATAAGGGACAAGGATGTAATACACCAAAATGAAGTCGGTTTGCATTAATTACACAAAGATGACAAGGAGCAATTTCGCTATGCAGACCAATTTCGCTATGTAGCGAAAATTTCGCTAGATAGCGAAAATTTCGCTAGGTAGCGAAATTGCACAGAGATAGCGAAATCAGAGAATTTAGGCAGCTTAATTTCGTAGCTAGAAATTCGCTAACAAGCGAATTTTTTAAGAGATGCTTGAAAGTGTGTGTTCGCTAGGAGCAGTGAATATGAAAATTTGAAGCCTATGAAATTTCTCAATTCCTTCAGGATTACGAAATTTCGCAAATCCAATGAAATTTTAAATCTTGCAGTCCCCCAGGTTCTCATTCTTCAACTGTTTTGCATCTTTGCATCCTCTGCATCATTTCTTCTCACTATGCCTTCATTCCTTCATTGATTTTTGAGATGTTTGAAGGCTGATAAATGAGTTTGATCTTCATGGTTCAGCACAAGTCTCGATATTGAACTCTCAAAGTATGCAAAAACCTGCAAAACAACCAAAAATATCCTCTAAACGGCATAAGTGATACTAAGAAGACCTGAACACTTCAATTGGCATTATTGACATGATTAGTGCGCAAAAAGCACTCAAAACCTATATAAAATAGGGCTCAAAATAGCACTTTTTGGGTACTAATCACACCCCCCAACCGAAACGTTGCTAGTCCCTTAGCAATGCAAAAACGAAAAAGGAGATACATGCAGTGATTTTCAAAAAGTGTATGATTCAAAAAGGTATATGCACAAATAAACATTACCTTTAAACTGAAAAATTGACACCAAGTTTGGAAACCGACATAAAAGAACCAAAACCATACAAGAACAATTTTTAGGTCAACATTGGTTCCATGATTCTCAACTTGAATTTCCACCAAAGTCTAATGGTTCTCTATGTAACTAGATCGAGCCAATAAATTGCACAATTGTCCTCCCCAACCTAGCACTGACATGGCCTTAAGTTGTTGAACAACCTAGATAGGGATAGTTACACTCTCTTTTCTTTAATCAACTATATTGTAGGGTGCAATGCTTAAAATCTGACTTCACCAAAGTCCGTGTAACGGGGGTCCACCGATGACTCCCAACCAATTAAGGTTTAGGGCATCAAGCCATAAGGATCACTGACCACAAACTCTACAGGCTTCACCCCGGACTCCGAATGACTTCGAAAATTAAGCACCTACAAATCGTTTCACCTTACCTATCCACCCATGTAACGAACACTAAGTCGATGACTCCTACCAATTAGGCTTAGGGCATCGGGCTTCAAAGAGCTTTAATATACACCCCTCGGACGTGCTCGGGCTTAAAAACAAAGCGTCCACGACTTTATTTTTCTTTTTCTTCTTTTCTTTTTCTTTTTCTTTTGCTTTTCTTTTCTTTTCCTTTGGGAAGACTACATTGGTCTTCAAATGGGTAACACAAACTATCCTAGGTTGCCCAGCATGCTAAGGCCGGCTATACAAAAAGTGAAAGGAGGCAACAAATTTGGCCGACCTATTAGTACGATGCGGTGTGCCGGGTGTGTGAATTAGCAAGGGAGAAATGTTCAAGTTAGGCATCTTTGGAACTGCGTGACCAAGAATTAAATCAAACATGGAATAAGGTAAAGATTCACACTAAGCTCCCCGAATCTAGCAATGCTTTCTCCACACTAAAGCCTCGATATTAGCAGAGATTGTAGGACATCCACGGGTCTTTGTATTTCCTTTGAAGTCTTGCATTCAATGATAGCACTCGCTTGCTCGGTCGAAGTAGGTTTTATTCACATTAAGACCCCTTTTCTTGTGCATAAGTCCTTGAATTTTGCGTAGTGGGGACTTGCTTGATCATGTCGAGGAGAGATGTGCTTTCACACACTTAAAACTTCTAACATTTCGATTGGTTGCAGACTTTTCTTTTTCTTGAGAGCTTGTGGAAATGGAAGGTACATGATCTTCTTCTCTTCCCCTATTGAAGTCTTGTTCTTCTTGTGGATAATCAACCGGTGTTGGATACGGCCCGAATTTAGAATTTGAATCTGTTGGCTTCAATTCTCTACCACTTCTAAGAGTCACAACTGCTTTAACTTCGTCAGATCTGACATTTGGATCATTGGTCAAGCATATTTCATTCGCTCCTCTTTGATGTTGCTGTGATTGGAAGGGAGCCTTCCCTTTTTCTACATCCTGCAGCTGCTGGGTGGATAGTTTTGAAATTTCAGAATGCATGTTGTCCAGCTTACTATTAAGTGAACTCTCTATTGCTTCAATTTTCCAATTAGCTTGTACATTTAGCACCTTCTGTTCTTCTACAAATATGCCTACCACTTTACTCAAATTCGGGTCCTTTACATTCAACGAGGATGAGAAAGTGGAAAAGAAATTGTTGTTGTATTGAAGTGGAACTGGCTAGCTGGCGTGCTCTGGGAGGGCATATGCAAGGGGTTTGGATTTCCATGGTAGGCTTGGACAATTTCTCCAGTTAGGGTTATTGGTGTTACCATATGGGGCATCTATGGATGGTTTATTTTGATTTATGGCATGAGCTTGTTCTTGACAGTGCTCCTCGGGGATGTGTTGCCTGAAAGTGAAGCAAGAAAATTAGGATGAATAACTCATTCTTGTTTGCATTTCATGCTGATTTTTCATTTCCAGATCATCCAATCTTTGAGTTAAAATGGTCAATTTTTCTTTCATCTCTGTATCTTCAGGAAATGAATACTTGTCTCCCCCTTTGGTGGTTATTAGCGTAATCTTTCAACTTCCTAGGACTAGGTTCATCCCGACTTTGGGTTTGACTACATAGCCCAAAAAATCCATAGCTTCATCGGGATGCTTACTCAAAAAGTTACCCCCACACATGGTTTCCAGCAATTGTTTCATAGGAGGAGACATACCACCATAGAAATGGTTTACCAGCATCCATGTATCAAACCCGCAGTGAGGCATGCACTGATGGTTTTCTAAATCTCTTCCGGCCTTGGTAAATCTCTCACCATCATGGTGCAAGGTATAAATTTGTCTCTTCAAATTGTTGGTCTTATGAGCGAAGAACTTCTTCGAGTGCGCACTGCGGCTCATTGATTCTAATGGTTCTAGGCCTCGGTGAGTTTGGCAAATCTTGGCCTTGTCCTTCGAGGGTCGATAAAATGCTTTCGGCTTAATGAATCCATGTCCATCATACCTTCCTTAAAGGTAGTGCAAACCTCCTCAAATCCCTTATATGTGTGTATGGATTTTCATTTCCATACCATGATATGTGAAATTGAGGGTACCAAATGGGGCCTCCCTTGCTGCTTCTTGGCGAGGAGTGAATGCGGGAAGACACTTAACTCTAGGAGGTGGATGTGGTCCCTCATCGATCTATAATTTGTTGGATTCATTGGGGACCTTTGCGGCTGTCAGGTTCTTCAGGCAAAGGATTCAAGGTATCAGGGTGTACACTGACTTCACTGCTTTGGTCAATTTGTGTCGCGATTCTCTGATCTGCACGAAGTTCCTGCAATCGACCTTTGCATAAACAAGCTGATACACGGCGAGACACAGAAAGAACACAAACCAACTTGCTAAAGGTTAGGGTTAGCTAAAATAAGCGGCGTATAAAAAAGTGGCAGGTGCGATTCTTTGCCAAAGTGATGAAAACTTGCAGTTGCAGCTCACGAGTGTCAAGGATTAAAGGTCACCTTCACTTGTGATGTTGATCAAAGTACACTTGACTTATCATTCGTGGTTGGCACCATCCGGCAATGGCCATGTCCATTTGATTCGATGCCACGGTAGGGTGGCGGAATCAACAAAATTTGTTTCCTATATTCCTCCTATTGTAAAGTAGTCAAACTCTTTGCTGACATAGTGGTCTAGAATTTGAGAACACGGGGATAGGTTTTCATCCTATGAATGACTTGCATCGATGTTGAAAATGGTGAGGCTTTTAATTTGGATTTTAGTTTGTTTCAAAAGCAAGTGAGTAGTTTGAAAGTGATTAACTAAGAAAAATTAAAGTGGGTGAAAAGGTAACTGAAGATTTAGGTCCTAACTTGACAACATAGGGCAAACAAGTGTCCTCGGGTTTATCCTCGCATTGGAAGCCAAGCGACCTATAGTCCAGCCATAGCAGGATCTTTATTTAACTAGCAAACCCTAACCTGAAACCACTCCTATTTGAGTCAACACAAGTAACATGCATCTACAGCCCTTTTTAGTTTGAAACCCTAACATTCAACATCATTTCAGTGGCTCGTAAAGGCCATCTAAAGAACCACAATTATCCCAGCAATAAGTATGCCTTTGTATCCTAAAGCATGGTAGTATTAGTTGAATTAATGACATTAAATGATATTCAACCCTAGTTTGAGAAGATGGGAGCCATAAATACGTTACATGTAGCATTTAACACATAGGGACAACCTGCAGCGCCCACAACCAAGCTAGCTACCTTCCTCTTCAAAGAAAGGGGCTGTGACGCATCTCTTGAGTTGTCATCCTCAAGAGGGGTGTTTGGTAGCCTAGAAAATAAGGGAAAGAGGGGAGAGAAGAGAGAAAACCAAACCCTAACTAAAGCTGCGAAGATATTTACATAAAATGAAAATTGTGCCAAAAGATTGCTTCAAGATTGCCTCCTCCCCAATTTCTCCTCTCTTATTTACAAAAACATAGAGGGTTTATATAGGCCTGATATGTGAAACTCTGATAAAGCATAACATTTTGGCTAAAATAAGGGACAAGGATGTAATACACCAAAATGAAGTCGGTTTGCATTAATTACACAAAGATGACAAGGCAGGCAATTTCGCTATGCAGACCAATTTCGCTATGTAGCGAAAATTTCGCTAGATAGCGAAAATTTCGCTAGGTATAGTAATGCCCAGAATAGCAATCGAGAAATTCGCTAGGCAACGCTTGAATTTAAGCACAGCTAAGCGAAATTTCGCTAACAGCGAAATTTTAAAGATAAGCGAGAAAGTGTAATTTCGCTAGGAACAGTGAATAGCGAAAATTTGAGCTGCGAAATTTCTCGAATTTAAGCTGAGTTGCAAATTTCGCTATGGTCTGAGATTTCGCAATCGGTAGAAATTTTCGCAATCTTAGCGAAATTCCACAGGTTTGCTCATTCTTCTTCTTGCATCTTTGCATCCTCTACTGCATCATTTCTTCTCACTATGCCTTCATTCCTTCATTGATTTTTGAGATGTTTGAAGGCTGATAAATGAGTTTGATCTTCATGGTTCAGCACAGATCTCGATATTGAACTCTCAAAGTATGCAAAAACCTGCAAAACAACCAAAAATATCCTCTAAACGGCATAAGTGATACTAAGAAGACCTGAACACTTCAATTGGCATTATTGACATGATTAGTGCGCAAAAGCTTTCAAAACATATAAAATAGGGCTCAATACTTAACTTTTGGGTACTAATCACTAGTGCATGCCTAGACGCGATGCCTTGACCTTGTGCCATGACATGCCTGGAGCAAGTTGCCTTCACCTAGTGCATGCTGAACCGCGGTGACTTGGCCTAGTGCATGCACAGGCACGGTGTCTCGACTGGTACCATGCACAGACACGTTGCCTCCGTCCTAGTACCGCTGGCTGAGCCTGAACCAAGGTTCTCGGTTTGGCAGGTGCTTTCCTAGACGGTGCCTCGACACAGTGCCATGACATGCCTAGACAAGATGTCTCGGCCTTGTGCATGATTCATGCCACAGTAGGGTGATCGGAATCAACAATAATTGTTTCCTATGTTCCTCCTACTGCCCAGTAGTCAAACTCACTGATATAAGCGGTCTAGGGTCGAACACGAGATGGGTTTTCATCCCACGAATGATTTGCATCCAATGCTTGAAAATGGTGAGACTTTTGTTTGGATTTTGGATTTGGTTAAAAGCGGTGGAGGTTGATTGTTCACTCGTTAAGCTGGTATGGCTTAAAATGAAGTAATGAAAATGGTAACCTTGAAGGCTTAGGACACTAGCTTGATAACATGGGGTATTCTGATTAATCCCTCGGGTTATTTCCTCGCATTAGGGCAAAATGACATATAGTCAAAGCCAAAGCGGGACACGTGTTTAGCTATGAAACCCTAACCTAAAACCACTCTATTTGGTCAGACCAAGTACTAAGCATTCAAGTCCCATTCGAGTTTGAAACCCTAGCATTTAACCTCATTTCAATGGCTCGTAATGACATCTAAGGATATCGGTGCATCTACCATTAGAATGCACTCAACCTAAAACATGGCAGAGTGATGACCAAGGAAAGACATTAAATTGCATTAAACCCTAGTTTGGAAAGTTTGGGGATATAAATGTAGTACTGTAACATTAAAGCATGAGGACAACTGCGAGTAGCCCCAAAGCAAACTAACCCTCCTCTTCAAGGCTATGAGGCTTAGCCAAAGCATCCCTTGAGGTTGTCATCCTCAAGGGGGTGTTTGAAAACATTAGAAAAATGAAGAAGAGGAGAGAAGAGAGCAAAATAAACCTAAAATGAAAAGTTTGCAGGAAGCGTAATTAAAATAAATAGTTACTTAGGGTTACAAAGTTGTAGGGGCTTATATAGCCAACCCCATGGTGTGAAATGACAAAATTGCCTAAAATGTGAGATTTCATAAGGGACAAAATGGTAATTTATCAAAATGTGGTCGTTTGGAATCAAAAATACCAAAAACAAGTGAAACAATTTATTTCATCACGACAAATTTCGCTAGCATAGCGAAAGAGGCCCCAAGCTATGCTAGCGAAATTTTCGCTATAATTGCGAAATTTTCGCAATCATAGCGAAAAATCCCTGGTTTGCTCCTGCTTCTCTGTTTTGATACTACATCACTTCCTACACTTTTTATTCATCACTTTGCCTTCAATTCTTTAACCCATCTTGACATTTCATCGCCTCAGCTTGGTGAAATTACCGAGGATTCTCGCATTCAACACCAATAAAAGCCAGTTTGTGAAGTTCCCAAGATACATAGACTATCCAAAACAATCTAAGAAAACATTCGAAGCACTAAGTGGACTTGCACATGACAATTAGCTTAATTCATATGATTAGTGCGCAAAGCACTCAAAACCTACCTTAAATAGGGTTGTCTTTTTGGCACTAATCACCCCCCAGCCCAGGCACGTTGCTAGTCCCTTGCTTGTATAAAATAATAAAATTTATGCATGCGTGCTTTTACAAAAAAGATGTATGTGGTTCAAAAAAGTGCATGCAGATTGGCCTTACCTTTAAAATGAACAGATTTACACCTGTTCAAGAGCAGGCAGCAGAGAACAAAACCGTAATATAAGTTTTAGGGCAACATCAATTCAATGAAGTCAACACAGACTTCCACCAAAACCTAATTGTTCCTAAGTTAACTAGCTTGAGCCAATAAATTGCAAAGCTATTCCCTCCCCCCAACCTAGCTACTGCCATGGCCTTAAACTGTTGAACAACCTAAATAGGGCTCAATACACTCTTATTTCTTTATTTGGCTATATTGCGGGTTGATAAAAGCTTCGACTTCACCAAAAAGTCCGTGTAGCGAAGGTCTGATGACTCCCAACCAATTAAGGTTTTAGGGCATCAAGCCAAAAGGATCAAAGCGACCTAAACTCTACGAGGCTTCACCCGGACTCGAATGACTTAGAAATTAGCACCTACAACATCGCGGAACACTACCCGTCCACCGTGTAGCGAACACTAAGTCGATGACTCAACCAATTAAGGTTTAGGGCATCGGGCTTTAGGAAACTTCGCCATACCCCTCGGGCCGTATTCGGGTTTCAAGGCACGATGTCACGGCTTTTCTTCTTCTTTTCTTCTTTCTTTTTTCTTTTTTGCTTTTTCTTTTCCTTTTCATTTGGGAAGACTACATTGGTCTTCAAACATGGGTGCTTTAAAACCTATTATGGGTCGTCAACGAGGTCCTAAAGCGGAAACACGTAAAGCGGAAAGAGGTATATAGCTTCTCAACCTATTGGTACAATCTGGTGTGCAGTGTGAATTAGCTAAAGGGGGATTGTTCAAGGTTGAATATGCTGAAATCTCAATTGACCAAAAACTAAATCATGCATGGAATTGTTCTATCATTAAGGTAACATACAGGGTTTCAAATTTTCAATTAAAGGTAAGAGTAGATACACAAAATGAAGACACAAAAAGTTATTAAAAAGTTAAAGAAAAACGAATTTGGCCACTGCAGGATTTGTATAACCAGTAAAACTAAATTCCAAAAATATGAAAATTACTCCCCTTAGGTTTGCGCTAGAATGCAAAAACTAAAGGATGGGAATGTACCTCCTCTAACATGGTAGGCTGAAGGCATTTCCCATTTGTTGGCGTTCTTGCGATTTATCAACAAAAAGTGAAATCGTGCCAAACTCGATTCTTGCCAAAATTTTAAAAAAAAAAAAAAAGAAATTTAATCAAAAAACTAAACAATGAGATCGGTGGCCCAGGACCCAGCGGCTGACCACCCTTAGATTGTGTGGTTGTGGGATTCGGGAGGTCCCGAAAATTTCCTCACGACGGTCTGGCGCATAACATAGGGCTTCACCCCTGTCCATTGACTTTAATCACCTGACATCATTTAGTTGAGTAGGTCACTAAACCATTGGGTATGCCTGTTTGAACAATGGTGGACCGTCCATCGCGACTTGAGCTTGCTCGGAAATAGATGGAGTTTGGAGTCATCACAAGGAGGACTTAGTTTTCCCTCGTTGAAATTGCTTCGAGTTATCATTTGATCATGCCATTTTTTATCTTTCCTTTCTTGATTTCGAATTCAAGTAGGCATCATTTAATACTCTTCCAACTCATTGAGATCGAGGAATCTCTCTTGACTCGGCCCTACTTAGATCCATGTTCGACACTTTTGATTTGCCACCATGCCTTATGACCGATCTCCCTTCCAGAGGTGACATGCTTTACCATAGACCCGACCGATAAGGAGGGACATTCGAGGATTGTCTTGAAAGTACATTACGTGGGCGCGGCCAGATCAAAGCGGTTTGATGGACGATCTTTCTATTGCTATTTACCACCTTCATTAGAATGGTGCTTAATCTCTACATTAGCAAGTTCTACTTGACCACTTGTTTGAGGATGAGTGAGGGTGGCCACTCTGTGTTTCACACCATATTTAGCCATGAGGTTTCAAAGGTTTGTTGCGAAATGTAGGCCTCCATCGGTAATAATGGCTTTTGGCACCCCAGAACCTAGAAAGATGTTTGCTTTCAGAATTTAAGTACCTGTGGTCATTGGTTTCTGAGGGTTAGCTAGTACTTGGACACATAGTCCTCCCACCAAAATGTATGTATGACCATAATATGTGGGAAAGGTCCATTTGAAGCCGTGCCGAGCATCGAACTCTTTCATTCACTAAAAATTGGGTTCAAGGGCATCATATGACGGCGAGACAACTTCTCGAGTCTTTGGCATCTATCACACACTCGGCACATTTGGTGTGTTTTCTTAAACAAGGAAGGCCAGTAGAAGCAGGCTGCGACACCTTCTTTCTTTGTTTACTGCGAAGCAAAGTGACCACCACGAGGGCACTCTCGTGGCGGTGTTTCGAGAAATCCATTGTTCTTCCTCGGGCACACATTTCTGATTATCGGTCACATAGTATTTGAACAAGAAGGGCTCTTCCCAATAATAGGGTGGATCTTCGCAAGAAATACCTCTGCCTGCTTTCCAATGGTGGGATTTCTCACGTGGCGAGGAAGTTAGCGTGTGAGCATACCGAGGGAGCTTTCGGTTGCATTAAGGGTTCTTCGGGGTCATCATTGATGGGTGGGCTATGCGTGTCATGGGCTATCGTTAACCTTGAAAGATGATCTGCCACAACATTCTCTACCCCCTTCTTGTCTTTAATTTGCAAGTTGAACTCCTGAAGTAGAAGAACCCATCGGATAAGCCTTGCTTTGGCATTTTGCTTGGTCAGGAGATATTTCAAAGCGGAATGGTCCGTAAAAATGACTTCTCGAGACCCGAATAAGTATGCTTTCAGAAACTTGTCTAAGGCGTGAACTCATGACTAATTCCTTCTACGTGGTAGTATAATTCCTTTGTGCTTCATTCAAGGTTTTTCTTGCATAATAGACTACATTGGCTTCAGTCTCTCTTTAGTAAGTCTTTGCTCGAATCGTGAGATCACTTGCATCACACATCACTTCAAAAGGCAACTGCCAGTTAGGTGCTCGTACTATTGGGGCAGTAGTCAAATGGGACTTTAGTTCTTCAAAGCTCTCCTGGCATTCTTTCTTCCAAGCAAATTTTGCATTTTTCTCTAGGAGCTTGTACAGGGGTTTAGCAATCTTCGAGAAGTCTTTAATGAATCTTCTCTGAGAGCTGTGAGCCGAAATTGCCTACTTTGTTTATTTGTTGGGGATGGCGGTTTGGAAATAAGTTCAATTTTTGCTTTGTCCTTCTATTCCCCTGCTGATAATGTGCCCAGTACAATTCGCCCAGTTAACCATAAAATGGCACTTGTCCCAGTTGAGCACCAGGTTCTTCTCTATGCACCTCTGCAGGATGGCCTCCAGATTAGTCAGACATTCTTCAAAATTGCCTCCATATACAGTGATATCATCCATGTATACTTCCATGATGCGCTCCACCATATCGCTAAACATACTAAGCATACATCTCTGAAAAGTGGCTGGGGCGTTGCAAAGACAGGCATTCTCTTATAAACATACGTGCGAATGGACAAGTAAAATTTAGTCTTTTCCCGATCCTCTGGGTGCAATCTCTGCTCTGAAAATACTGAATAGCCATCCAAAAGCAATAGAATGGGTGTCGAGAGAAACTCTCAAGGGCTGATCGGTGAATGGCAGGGAAGTGATCTTTTCTTGTTACCTCATTGAGCCTCCTATAATCCCATGCACACTCTCCCGGCCAGGTAGTGAGTTGGGTAGACAATTCTTCACCCTTTTCATTTTTTACAGTTGTCACTCCTGACTTCTTAGGCACCACCTGGGTTGGGCTTACCCAAGTGCTATCAGAAATGGGGTAAATGATACCGGCTTGGAGCAATTTTAGGACTTCAATGCGAACTACTTCTGCCAGTGGGGTTAAGCCTCACGTATGGTACACCCTCCACGACATTTAGACTCCTCTTACGAGTAAATGTGATGGAGTGCGGATTATCGGGTTATGCCTTTTCATCGAAATTTTCCCACCCAATGCTTGCTTGTTCCTTTGGAGAAGGTGCAGCAGGTTATGCTCTTGTGAAGTGGTCGCGGTGAAATCTGGCTTGGACATTATCCATTTCTTCAGGGAATGCATACTTAAGCTCAAGCCCAGGAGGGTTTGAGCTCTAGCGTCGAGGTTCCCACTGGTTCATCACCGATTAATAAGTAGAACTTATTTTCTCCTCCGATACCCGCTCTGCTTCATTGCATTGAGGTTTCTTGTTGTTGTTCTCGAGGCACTTTCCAGATAACTCACAGGGTTAATACATCTTGCACTTGCTGCTCATTAGCCTGTTCTTCAAGAATTGCATCTATTATACAGACTTCTTCACAGTCATCTTCCTCTGAGTGCATATGCCTCTTACTCAAATGAAAGATATTGAGTTCTAAGGTCATATTCCCAAATGTGAGTTGCATAACCCCATTCCGGTAGTTTATTATGGCATTCGAAGTAGCCAAGAATGGCCTCCCAATATGATGGGCACACTTGATTGGCTCCCAGTACCAGTGAGGCTCTGTGTCAAGTCGACAAAGTCCTTTGGGTAGTAGAATCTGTCCACTTGCCATTAAAGCATCCTCAATGGTCCCTTTGGTATTTTAATAGACTATCGGCTAGTGGCAGCCGGTGTGATGGACGTGGGTTTAAGTTCACAGCCAAGTTGCTTGTACGCAGAATACGTTAAAGGTTCACACACTAGCTCCCAGGTCTAATAGTGCTTTCTCCACACTAATGCCTCAATATTAACCCAGTTGTAGGACATCCGGGGTCTTTATATTTCCTTTGAGTCTTGCACTCGATGATAGCACTCACTTGCTTTCGGTCAGAAGGCCTTTTGTTTACATTAAAACCTCTTTTTACCGTTGCATAAATCCTTGAGAATTTTGCATAGGTGGGACTTGTTTGATCATGTCAAGGGAGGAGAATATTAACTTTCCTTGCCGTAAAACCTCACAGCATTTCTATTTGGTTGAATTTTCTTTTTCGGAGGCTTGTGGGAATGGGGCCTGCTTGGTCTTCACCTCTTCTCTATTCTTGTTGTTCTTCTTGTGGCGGATCGGCCTCTGCGGCCCGATTGGGTTGGGCTGAGGCTTCTTGGTCTCGAGTTCTTTGCCACTTCTTAAAGTCACCACTGCCTTTACTTCATCAATTCTTACATTTGGATCATTGGTTGAGCCTATTTCATGCACTCCCTTCTGATGTTGTTGTGACTGGGAGGAAACCTTCCCTTTTACGAACCACTGCGAATTCTTGGTTGGACAACCTTGAAATCTCAGAGTGCATATTGTCCAATTTCCTGTTGAGTGAGCTTTCGACTGCTTCAATTTTCTGATTAGTTTGAACATTCGGCACATACGATTCTAGCCTACCAGACGTGCCTACCACTTTACTTAAATTCGGGATCGATGCGCTCCGACGGGAGGAAAGAAAGTGGAGTAATTTCTTTGTTGTGTTAAGTGGAGCCAAGCGCTATTTCTTGTGCTCTGGAGGGGACATATGCAAAGGGTTTTGGCTTCCTGTGGCAATTTGGATGATTTCTCCATTAGGGTTATAGGGGTTGCCATATGGGCATTTATGGGTGGCTTATTTTGATTCGGGGACATAGGAATGCTCTTGTGATTGCTCCAGGGATGGCTGACTGTCGGCAATTAAAGCAATTTGGATGAGATCACGGGTAACTTTCGTCCTACGCGCATTTCATGTTGGCTTCTCATTTACAGCTCCTCCAACCTTCGAGTCAAAGTGTTCAATTTTGCTTTCATCTCTGTGTCTTCGGGAAGTGCATAAATGCCCCCCCTCTGGTGGTTCGAAGGCCTTGATCTTTCGGCTTCCCTTGGATTCGGTTCATCCCATGCCTTTGAGGTTTCGGCCACATAGTTCAAAAAGTCCATGGCCTCATCTGGGTGCTTGCTCAAAAAATCACCTCCACACATGGTTTCCAATAGTTGCTTCATGAAGCGGGCAATACCATCATAAAATGATTCTGACATCCATGTATCGAAACCATGGTGTGGGGCGTGCATTGATGGTCTCCATGAATCTTCCCAACAACGATAAAATTTCTCATTGTCATAGGTTGAGTAGGTGTGAATCATCTTTTCAAAGCTTGTATTGGTCTTAGTTTGTGCTTGAGAACTTCTTGAAACTCAGCTTGAAGTTCGGCCTAATTTCTAATCGTTCTATTCAATTAATTGAGCCATATTTGGCTTTGTCCTTGAGGTTAAGGGAATGCCTTCAACTTCAACAATTCCATGTCGGTTATACCCTCCTTAAAGTTGTGCATACTTCCTCGAAAATCCCAGAATGTGTGAATATAGTTTTCATTTTCCATACCATGAATGTGGGAAGCAAGGGCACCGGAGTAAGTCTCCCTTGCTACATCCTCGTAAGGAGGTATGATGCGAGAAAAGGAGCACTAACTTTAGGAGGGTGTATGTGATCCCTCATTGATCTATATGTTGTTGGATTCCTTCAGGGTACCTGTGACTTTCTTTGTTCTTCGGGTAGATGATCCATCGATCCTTTGTGCTTGATTTCACGGCCTTGCTCATTGGTGCACTCACTGCTGCAATCTACGATATCCCTCTATCAGTCTTTGCATAAACTTTGTTACACAAAATGAAACAAACAAAGAACACCAACAAAAGCTTGCCAAAGAAAGGTGGAGTGTTGCTTAATAGCGGCTTGTAAAAATAAAAATAGTCTACGATGGCGCAGTGAAGAAAACTTGTAGTTAAAACAAATGAAATTCAAAAAGGATTAAAAGGTCACCTACACTAGTAATGTAAATTACAAGTACACATCAACTCATCATACGTAGTTTTGCACCATCCCCGGCAACGGCGCCATTTGATTCGTGCCACGGTAGGGTGATCGGAATCAACAATATTTGTTTCCTATGTTCCTCCCTCTTTGCCCTGGTAGTCAGAAGCTACTACGGTATAGCGGTCTAGATTCGGAACACGGGGATGGGTTTTCATCCCACGAATGATTTGCATCAATGCTTGAAAATGGTGAGACTTTTTGTTTGGATTTTTGGATTTGGTTAAAAACAGTGGAGGTTGATTGTTCACTCGTTAACTGTTATGGCTTAAAATGAAGTGTGAAATATGGTAGCGAGAAACGCTTGATAACATGGAAATTATTACGGTGTCCTCGGGTTATTTCCTCGCATTAGGGCAAATGACATATAGTCAAAGCCAAAAGCGGGACTGTGTTTAGCTATGAAACCTAACCTAAACCACTCCTATTTGAGTGAACCAAGTACTAAGCATTGAAAGTCCCATTCGGTTTAAAACCCTAGCATTAACCTCATTTCAATGGCTGCGTAAATGACATCTAAAGGATATCGGTGCATCTACCATGAATGCGCTCCAACCTAAAGCATGACAAGTATTGACCAAAGGAAAGACATTAAATGGGGTAAACCCTAGTTTGGAAAGTTGGGAACCATAAATGCGGTGCACCGTAACATTAGCTTGTAGAGGCAGGCTGCGCGGCCCAAAACCAAAGTTGCAACCCTCCTCTTCAAGGTATGGGAAGCAGCGAGCATCTCTTAGTTGTCTCATCCTCAAGGGGTGTTTGGCAGCCGAGAAAATGAAGAAAGGAGAGAAAGGCAAAAAATAAACTAAAATGAAAAGCTGCGGGAAACTATATTAAAATAAATAGTTACTTAGGGTTACAAAGTTGTAGGGGCTTATATAGCCAACCCCATGGTGTGAAATGACAAAATTGCCTAAAATGTGAGATTACATAAGGGACAAAATGGTAATTTATCAAAACATGGTCGTTTGGAATCAAAAATACCAAAAACACAGGCTGAGCAATTTCGCTAACAACAAAAATTTGCTTCGCCTAGCCAAATTCACGAGAGATAGCGAAACCAAAAATTTTAAAAACATAGCGAAGTAAATTTCGCCCCAGCTAGCGAAAAACTAAATAAGTTAATTTTAATATGTTCTTGAAATTTTCGCAATCCTAGCGAAAATCCCTGGTTTGCTCCTGCTTCTCTGTTTTGCTACTGCATCACTTCCTACACTTTTTATTCATCACTTTGCCTTCAATTCTTTAACCCATCTTGACATTTCATCGCCTCAGCTTGGTGAAATTACCGAGGATTCTCGCATTCAACACCCGATAAAACCAATTTCCGAGAGTTCCCGAGATCGCAAAACTATCGAAACAATCTCGAAAACAATCGAAGCACTAAGTGGACATGCATAATGGTGGCTTAATTCATATGATTAGTGCGCAAAAAGCACTCAAAACCTACCTTAAATAGGGTTGAAAATAGCACTTTTTGGGCACTAATCGATTGCATGCCCTAGAGCAGGTGCCGGCCCCAGTCTGTACCTAAACTGAGTGCCTACGACTAGTGTGCATGACATACCTAGAATAAGGTTCTTCGGCCTAGTGCTTGCCTAGACACAGTTCTTCGGCCTAGTGCTTGCCTAGACACGATGCCTCGGACTAGTGCCATGACATGCCTGGAAGCCGAGGGTGCCTTGGCCTGGTGCATGCCTAGGCCTTGGTGACTTGGCTGAGTGCGTGCTGAACAGGCCTCGCTTTGGAGTGCCTTTATGCCTAGAGAAAAGATGCCTACGATTTAATGCATTGCCCTGAACATGGTGACTCGACCTAGTGCATGCCTAGACACCTCAGCCAAGTGTCATGACATGCCTAGATAAGGTGCCTTGGCCTAGTGCATGCCTATATAAGGTGACTCGACTTAGTGCATGCCTAGACACGGTGCCTCGACCTTGTGTCATGACATGCCTAGACAAGGTGCCTTCGCCTAGTGCATGCCTAAACACGGTGACTCGGCCTAGTGCATGACTAGACACGGTGCCTCAGCCTAGTACCATGCCTAGACACGGTGCCTCGGCCTAGTACCATGACAAGCCTAGACAAGGTTCCTCGGTCTAGTGCTTTCCTAAACACGGTGCCTTGGCCTAGTGCCATGACATGCCTAGACAAGATGCCTCGGCTTAGTGCATGCCTAGGAAGTGTGCCTGAGCTCAGTGCCATGCCTATAAATGGTGCCACGGCCTAGTGCCATGACATACCTAGATAAGGTTCTTCGGCCTAGTTCTTGCCTAAACATGGTGCTTCGGCCTAGTGCTTGCCTAGAAACGGTGCCTCGACCCAGTGCCATGACATGCACAGACAAAGGCGCCGCCTAGTGCATGCCTTGACCGCGGTGACTCGGCCCTAGTACATGCTGAACCACGGTGCCTCGGTTTAGTGCCAACACATGCCTGGGTAGATGCCTCGGCTTTGGTATGCTGAACCTGTGACTCAGGCCTAGTGCATGCCCATCATCGCTCGACTAGATAACACGAGGAGTCCAGTGCGGCCGCGGTATGTCCTTCACCTCCTCTACCCCAGGGGCCGATACCTCCACTCTCGGGGGCTCCGGCCCGCGGGGAGGAAGGTAGCTGTGGGTTGCTCTGGTCGTCGAAGGGGCCTAGAAGCGTCCGGACCCGCGCGCCGCCCGACCTTTTCGATGGCTCGTCCCCATCCAAGGCGGGATCGCGAAGCGCCCTTTCGGGTGGGATCCACCCCTCATCCCCTCGTCGGGCTACCCTCGCCGTCTCCGACCCGGTCTGTGACCTCGGTGCGGGAGCGAGGCTATGACCGGGTGATCTTCTTCCCGATCGAAGCGAAATTTACTGAGCCCTCGCTGGATCATATTCGCTCGACTGCGGTGGTCGGCGCTCCCCATGATTCGACTTGAGGGCTCCAACCGGAGAACGAGATGATTATTACCCGATCCCGAACTTCCATCAGCGACGGAGCTAGCTGGCCCCGTGGCACTGGGCGAGGCTGATGTCGACTCACATTGGGCTCACCGCCACTTCCTCTTACGGGCGGCGTAACGATCGAGCAACCTCGTCATTCTTTCCTCCTGTTTTTCTTCCTCCAAATCCTGGGGCCCTTCCGTATCGGCAGGAGCCTAAGGAACAAAATCATCTCCTTTGGATCTCGACGCGTTCTGGCAGAGCTTTGACCCTTAAGCAGTCTTTACCGCTCGGGGCGGGGCCCAGGCCACTGTGCGAGGCGGGGCAAGGCCTTTGGCACGGATGCTACTGTTTCCTCCCGGTCGGGGCGGGTGGCGTGGCTTCGAACCCGCTTCGAGGAAATGGATGACCGAAGGCTCAAAAGCGGCCCCTCGTGCGGAGCTTCGATGCCTCGATCCGCGGGCTTATTTGGAGGAACAAGCTGTTGCCGAAGCCGGCGCCGCCGATCGCAATCACAAAGTACTCCCCTCTGGCGTTGAAAATATTTGTTTATTTAATTTTTTCCCTTGATCCCAGCTATGCGTCTTGGCCAGTTCTTGTCCACGAAGGACAATTGTATGGATTCATGTCCTTAAGGTGATTATAAATGAGTCTAAACTACGCACCAGGCGTGGGAGACCCTATTGGTTCAAGGATGTCCTCCCGGAAGAGGAGAACACAAATGAGCATTAATTTTGAGTGGTACATGAAATACGCTGAAGCGTGGAGGGCCTATTGGTTGAAGAATGTTACTCCTCGAGAAGGAGAGACACATGAGCATTAGGTACTTACGAAGAGGTACATGATAAAAAAATAATAATAATAATAATAATAGTCAGGCCAAATTGGATGTTTGGTTTGGTGATTTAAATATAAATATGTTATCGTTACAGTGTATTTACGAAAATTTACATTCAAATATAGGTGTTTATATATATATATTTTTGAGATAAGTTAATTAACACAATATGTCACCAAAGTGACCACTTTTGTGCAAATTAATTTATTTCAAAAATATAACAAAGATGCTGTGCTTGTAACTTATGTGAATGGTGGCCCAGGAAGTGTATTTAGCGAGTACATGTACACACGTAATAAGCGCGTGATAATTATTTGGTTTTGTATGAATAATAAATTGGCCCAAAAGGAAGATTTATCGTCGATATGTTCTTATTATCAGTGATTACTACACCAATATATCACTTGCAAGTTAATATTTTTATCCAAGATAAAATATTAATAGAGTATCCGATATCTTGAGATGGGGTTTACCTTTATTTGAATTTATTTTTCGGTTTGCATCTTATGTGAGTTTGTTTTGCTTGTTTATTGTTCTAAGTTAATTGCAGATTACCGCTAACATTACTGCCAACATTAATTCTATTCCTATGCTAAATGCTTTAAACTTTAAGACATGGCATGAGAACCTCCACATAGTTCTCGGTGTCATGGATACAGACCTTACATTAGGGTTTCTTCTCCGCACCTCTTTTCTTTGAAAGTTCCTCACGATGAAAAGAGGATATTGAAGGTGGGAAATCAAATCGCATGTGTTTGATGATCATTAGAGAAGGCCATTCGGAAGGCATTCGGGAGCTGTGCTCGAAGCTTGATAAAGGCGACGAAAAGAGTTCATAGAAAGTGAAATAGATTTACCCAGAAAAGTGCGAAACAAGTACACTTTTGGAAAATCTCATCTCAATGAAGATATAAAGAGGCAATGGGAACATTAGAGAGTACATTATGGAAATGTCTCATCTTGCTTCAAAGTTAAGAGCACATAAACTTGATCTCTCCCCGAGGGATTTACTTGTACATTTGGTTTGATATCTCTTCACGCTGGTCGGATCAATTTAAGGTGAGCTACAGCGCAAGGAGACTTGGTCTCGTAGGCTCATCTCACATTGTGTGCAAAGAAGGAAAGGTTGGAAAACAGAAAAGATAGAAAGTGCTCATTTATTTGGTACTTCCAAGGATAAAGGGAAGAAAGAAAGAAGGATAAGAAGGCTGCGGAAGGTTCCATATCAAAAACAACATAAAGAAAAAAGGGTTGATGGTTGTTTCTTACGGAGAATTGTGGGACACAAAGAGCAATGTACCAACTATCATGCTTGGCGTTGCAAAGGGTACACTTCTTAATCTAGTTTGTTCGAGGTTAATTTGACTTGGTACTAAACATGCTTGGTGGATAGATTCTAGTGCAACCACTCACATCGGTGTGTCCATGCGGGGTTGCACGAGGTTGGCCAGCAAATGATGGTGAAAGATGCACCTTTGTGAAAGCGATGGCAAGGTCGAGTTAAGGCAATTAGGACATTTGGAACATTAGTAAAATCGGGTACTTATTTGGTTGAATGAGACATGTTATGCAGTCCTTTCGGCGAAATTTGGTTTCTATTTCTCAATGGACAAATTTGGTTATACTTGTTCTTTGAAATAATAAATTTAGTCTTCCGAATTCAAATTTGGTAGTCTTTGGTTCTTTATCTTGTAGATAACATTTATAGCACTTGTCCTGATTTGCTTCATATCAGCCAGAACCTTGCAATTAAGCACTCAAAGGTGTTAAAGAAAGTGCAGTGAGAATTCCTCATCATTATGGCATAGAGAATAGGTCGCATCTCGAAAGAAGAATTGAAGGCTTGTGTCAGATGGGATTCTAGATTCCCGCCAGTTTTGAAGATTTTGAAATTTGCACAAATTGCATAAAGGAAAATAAACAAACACAAGAGTTTGGTGCCATGAGACTCTGGATGTCTTACCCAGCCCGTCACGTCTGAGATGTTGTGGGCCATTTCCTACGGTTTCATGGAATGGCGACAATATTTTATCACGTTCGGCGATTTTTCACGTTATGGCTACCTTTATCTCATTCATGAAAAGTCAATCCTTTGGAAGTGTTCAAATCGTTCAAAGTTGAAGTTGAAAATCAACTCAATAAAAGTTAAAAGCGTCATATCTGACCCCGTGGTGAGTGAATACTATGGAAAGTATAATGGATTCGGTGAACAACGTCAGGACCATTTGCTAAATTCCTGAGGGTGCGGTATCGTCAGTACACCATGACGGGTTCTCCAAGCATGAATGGGTGTTCTTTGAAAATGAAACAAACAACCGAAGACATGGTAGAAGTATGATTAGTCATTCTAACTTGCCAATATCACTGCGGGGTAAACATTATTAAGACCGCTGACATAGATCCTTAACAGAGTACCAACTAAAGCAACTGCTAAAACCCCTTATGAACTTTGGACTGGCAAGAAGCCTAGGCTAAAGCACTTACACATTTGGGGATGTCCAGCTGAAGTAAGGCCTTACAGGCCACATGAAAAGAAATTGGATTCAAGAACGGTTAGTTGCTATTTTGTGGATACTCTAAAGATCGAGGGTTACACATTCCTATGATCACTACTAAATCAATTTTTGAGGCGAAATGCTAGGTTCTTTGAGGATGTTGAGTTTGATGGGGGAGATAAGGATAGGGATTTTGCTTTTGAAGAGAATATGTGATATTCCCCACGATTCTCATTGACATTGATCGAGGCTCCTATACGACATTGTTCGAAACGGATCGAATCAAAGCAGTATCGAACCTCCAGTTCTAGAAAGAACCGGCTCTACCTCCTCCGGAACCTCGCCATTAAAGTCCACTAGAGAAAGGAGAAGTGCATTGCAGGATGATTACATTGTATTTCTTCTAGAACATGGGTTTGACATTGGTGCGAGTGGATGATCAATCGAGCTTCCGCGAGCCACTGGAAAAGTTCTACACATCTCGAATGGATTGATGCCGCGAATGAAGAGATCGAGCCATGAAGGACAATGGCGTTTGGGATCTTGTCCCATTGCACGAAGGTGTGAAAACATTGGTTGCAAATGGATATTTAAAACCAAGAGGATTCAAAAGGTGGCGATGGAGAGATACAAAGCTCAAGTCTTGTGGCTAAAGGTTATACACAAAAGTGCATGATTATAAAGAAATTGTCAGGTTTCATGAAAGACTCTTTCGGGACAATAATGACACTAGTGGCGCACTCTTCATCGAGATGGATGTTAAGGCGCATTTCTCAATGACGATGAAACAATCTATATGAATTACCTTGAGAAAATTTTGTGTAGGAATCTGAGAGGATAGTTTGTAAGTTAAAAGAAATCTATACATGGGCTTAAAACGAGCTTCGTCAATGGTATTACAAGTTTCATCAAGTTATCATTTAGATCGGTTTTGAGATGAATATGGTTGATATTTGTATATACCATAAGTTCAGATGGGAGTAAGCATATTTACTTGGTTTCATAATATTTGATGACATATTATACCACGGCTTGATATATGCATGTTGCATGAAACCCGAGAGATTTCCTATCGAAATTTGAAGTGAAAGATCTTGGTGATGCTTCTTTGTGTTAGGTATACGGATACATCGGGATCGATCTTGGGGAGTCACTGTTTTATCACAAGAGCTATATTGAGAAGAAAATTCTTAAGGTTTAGCATGCATGATTGCAAACCAGGTGACACCCCTGTGGCTAAGGGAGACAAATTTAGTCTCAGTCAATGCCCCAAGAATAATTTTGAGATTCAGGAGATGCAGCAGTTCGCGCGCGTCGGCAGGAAGTCGATGTATGCTCAAGTATATGCAGCGTTCGAGATATTGTACATTGTTGGCATGTTGGGCGGATATTTAAAGCAATCTGGAAAGGATCATTGGATACTTGACTAAAGCGTGTCATGAGGTACTACGAACAAAGATTGCATGCTCACTTATGAAAGTTAGATCGGTTAGAGATCATTGAATATTCTAACTCCGATTTTCTTTGGATGCGAGATAGCATGAAATCTACGCCGGGCTATATCTACTTACTTGCTGGAGGTGCTATATCTTGGAAGAGTGTTAAACAGTCTATTGTAGCTTCTTCCACCATGGCAGCTGAGTTTGTAACTTGTTATGAGACATCCAATCATGGAATATGGTTGCGAAATTTTGTCACGGGGCTGCGTATTATGGATGGCATTGAAAGACCACTTAAGTTATTTTGTGACAATAAATCAGCAGTACTATATTCCAACAACAACAGGAGTTCGACGAAGTCAAAATTTATAGACATCAAATTCCTAGTTGTCAAAGAAAGGGTTAAAAGTGGACTTATATCTATAAAGCACATTGGGACAAACTCCATGAATTCTGGATCCACTCGACTGAGGATTACACCACCAAGGTCTTTCATGAGCACACTTTGCTCATATGGAGTGTAGTTTCTCTTGGGGGATGTGTCGTTTTTAGTGGGGTTGTATTTTTAGATCTTTTAGATACTTTTGTTATGAATATTATGGATTTTAAGGTTATTTATTGTAGTAAAGTATTCAGTTTTCATCCACTTTGATTTTGTATGGTTTGATCTCACTAAGGTTTAAGGAGGACTAGTTGGAAATAGGCATGTTGAGATCACATTGTATGAAATTTCCATGCTACACATCCACACTTGATCTTTGTCATTAGTTACATTGATATATGTGATCATTGATGGAGTCACAATTCTGAAATATGTAACGACGATCGCTTTGGTTCTACTCTATTGGTGTGGTTAATGGACAAGATTGTTAATGTATATAAAGTTTTGATAGCAAAACTCACTTGAGCTCATAAAAAAGTATAATTTCACGTTTTATAAGAGTTACATATATAGCCCAGTGGGAGGTGTTGGGTAAAATCAGATATATGGTGATATATTAAATAAATGTGAATTATAAGGCTATCAAATAAGTTAGGCTAATTAAGTGATTAATTTAAGTTTTGGGGCCTTAATTAATAAATTATAAAGTGTGGGCATCGATGTGTAGAGACAAGCGTAATTTACATTTTTATGATGGATTAAAATAGAAATTAGGCAATAAGTAGCTTGTTCGGATACGGTCTGATTGGTTATAAATAGGGGTCATGGTCCCCGGATCACCTGAGTTTTCTTTTTTGATTCTCATTGTCGGAGAAATATTAGGCAAAACTAGTGTGGATGCGGAAGATCGTAAAGCCTCCAGTTGATTTAGATCTGGAAGATCCTTAAAGCCTCAGAGACTTCAGTTAGTCTGGAAGATCATAAAGTTTAGTTCGAGATTCAAATATCTCAATATTTTGTTATGGATTCGAGTGCAACCAGCGATTTGATTCTTGATGATTCAATATGAATGTTTGTTTGTGTGATGGTTTTCACATAATTTTTTTAAATCTCTCAACAATATATATCATATAAAGATTAGTTTATAAATTATTTTTTGAAAAGTAAAATTTTCTTTAAATTCATGAATTAGATATTTGAACATGATTTTCTAAAATATTATTTAATGTAAAACCTTTATTTTGATCTATAAAATTATGAGAATTTGATTAAAATGATAAATACTAAAAATATAGAATGACTTATTGTAAAAGTAATCTTGAAAAGTATTACCATTTCAAACAAAAATATTCTTAAAAGATAAAGATAAATCACATACATTTGCCCCCATTTGCATATGTAATTATATCTTCAAAAGGGCATTTTTGTTTCAAGAATTAGTATCTATTTACATCTTTTTAGATTTTAAGAAAAGGTATTACTGTGAAATCCGACTCAAGTGGTAAAGGTGGGATGGAACATGCTGGGCCCATGATCGAAGTAAGCAAAAAGTACTACAACTTAAGAAAGTGAATAGAAGTCGAAAAGAAAAAAATAATTATTTTTACAATAACTTATGGATTTATCCCTTTTATAATCCCTAAAATTATTTGCAAAAGTTTTGTTTTATTTTATTTATTTTTCATTAGAAATTGAAAGGACAAAGTTTGAGACCCAAGCAGCATGAATGGATGCACCACAGGTGAAATAGTCTAAGAAGGTCGATGTTTCGGCTTTTGAAAGTAGATTTGGTTATGACATCTCTCCATTCGATCATTGATTCAATTATCGGTCGATCAACGTGCAATGAGAGAGGCAAAAAATGCGCGATTTCGTAACTTAATTTCATATGGGCAATAATAATCTAGGAGTGAAGATGACATATTAGTGCTTGTGTAGTATTATTTGAGTTGAAGGAGGTTCAAACCTTGTATTTTCAAATTTTAGGAGGGCATTTGTCCCGCTAAGCCCTTATCGATGTTGTGTGATTTGTAAATGGATGGTGATTTGTTCGATTCAATCATCGATCCGATTCCAATTCTAAAAACATTGGCGTGCGTGGACCGAGTAAGAGACAAGGAGAATAAGACATAGGGTGATTGAGAAAGGAAACCTTCGGAAGGAAGGAAGTGAAAGCAGTGGGTTCTTTTCTTTGGTCAACACTAACTATCCTTTTGATTCTCCTCTTGCATTTAACCTCCTCCTTTCCTTTTGTAATTTTCATATCTGCTTTCTCTCTCTCTCTTCACTTTTTCTTGGGATTTAATTCTTCACACTTTACTTTGTGATGTGTATTTTGTCATCAGGCAACAACCATGGATTAACTAAAATTAAATTTGACCTTCTCTCTCTCTCTCTCTCTTTGTTGTCCCTTTTGCGTGGGATATCATACTTCCCGCTTTTATGAATTTTTTTTGTATAGATTCTTGGTCTGTTTGAGGTATTGCTACGATACATTGGTGTCAGCAAAAAAAGTCATCATAATTTTGTAAGGTAGTGATTTTTGAGTGGGTTACAAGGAAAGGAAAAAGTGGGTAGTGATTTATTTATGTCATTTAACTTTTATGCTTTTCAAAATTTACCTTTAAAAACATTCTATTTTGGAAATTATATCGGCACCATGGTGTCACAAGCATTCCTTTTTTTAATACTTAGTGATTCTTCGAGGATGGCTTCACACACACCTCGAAACTAATTTAATGTACTATTTCACGGGTAAATCTACGATAACCTTATGAAAACTTGAACTAGTGATCATTAGGAACATTTCAAGGCGGAGTGCGGTTTATTCTCATACATTTCCACTTTACTTTTACTTTTTTGTTTTCCGAATTTAGTTATAAAAGCTCGTTTTCATATGAGCAGGTTTACCGATAAATTATGATTTTATCTCTTGAAATTCGATTAATAGGTAAAATTTTGTCTCAAAAAACATATATCTCAAGAAATAAAATCATCATCTAATAGTGTGAAAACTCATTCTCATATGGGAACAAGTTTTTATAAGCTGAACCTTTTTCCTCTCAAAACGTGATTTTTTTATTTTATGTTTCATTTTGAATAACAACACGATAGTATTATATTCTCACTCGAACTTGGTTTTATCTCCGTTACTTCGCCCAATCCTAACCATTAAGTCCAGTCTTATTAGCCCGCAAAATATTATTAAAATTTGAATTTCAAAATAAAAGTTGAAATTATTTCATTTTATGTTTCAGCAAAATATTTTCAAATATATTTAATTAATTCAAAACTCTTCCACGTGTAGAACAATTAGGTATAATTTTATATCTGATGATGCTTTCAATAGGACTAAGCGGAGCGTGTTGGGATCGTTGGTGGGACTTGGGCGGGTCTTTGAAATTTGATGCGCGGTCTTGGCGTTGCTCTCCTCTGCAAAAACAAGAAGAAAAAGGAGCTGGTGGGGCTTCGCTGTGCGCTCAGATGCCTAATTGATTCTTTGCGATGAAGATAGATTGCTTAGAAAGTGATCTGCCAGCGTATGTTTTGCGTTATTGCGTACCTTTCAGATGGGGTGGCACAGTATTTATAATGGTTGATCATGATAACTTTCTAATTAGTTGTAAATCTTGAGACTAATATATTTCCTAATTGGGTGATGACCTTTGAATAGTATGTTTCCTAGTTGAGATGACTAATATTTCTCTCACTGGGTAGGAGATTTTCTTTCCAATTAATAAGGGATAATTGAGGAGTGATAATTGGGGAATATCTTGCTTTCCTGATTGGTGGGGATTGGATGTTTTCCCCTTGTCGATGGGATTTAGTTTGATTTGCAGCATGTGGGTTTTCTTAATTACCCATACCCGTCCTTTGGGCGGCGGTTTGGGCCTTCGTGGTGGCGTGAAGGCACGGAGTGTTTCAATGGGTGCCTCTTCTTTTAGGTTTGGCAGTGGGCTCTGAGCCTATTTTCTAAACCACATCGATTACTTTGACCCTTATTGTGCGGTGTGCACAGAGCTGGTTTATGTGTTCTGTATCGAATACAATTCACGATGTGCGCGGGGGTACCGAGTTAGTTAGGGCTTGGTCGTCGTCATATGTCTTGTGTGTGGTGAGCTCTTTGGTTTTGCGCTCATTTCTCCCACTTCTTCCCGAGTTTCCTTTGTTTCTTTCGCGGACATCCTACATCTTATTATTACTTTGATCACCTTAACCTTTTCTTCCACATTGCGCGAGTTCGGACTTCCCTCTCCCTTAGTTTTCCGTCTGAACCTTTTATCAAAGTCTTTTTCTGGCGTCTTTCTTGAGATAGCTTTTCCTGTTTTATTCCTGGGGCCGCTGCGTCTTTATTTCTTCGGTCTCTTTTCGAACGATGTAATGAGCGCTAGGAGTTAGACAGCGAGTTTGTTTTCATTACCTTTCATCATGGGTCGGGTAGCTCTTCTTCTCTGCGTGTGGAGGTGACTCTTGAACATCCGGCTTTGGGCGGGTAGCGGCGCTTCCGTCATTCGGCCGAGTTGAACCGAGATACTTGAGGCGCCCCCTGTTCCTTAGATGAGGTAAGGGAGAGTAAGACGATCAAATATCCACAGGGAGGTCGGGAATACTTAAATAAGCCATTCGACATGCTTCAGTCGTGGGACTACTTGGTCGGTCCTCGTATGGGGCCACTTTAGCCAGCGTTACTGACCTCCTTTTGGGTTCGAGTTTGGTCCCCCGGCGTTTTAACCTCCTATATGGTTTAAGAGTACCTAAGATGGTATGCTTCTTTGAAATTATTGTGTGTGTGCTTAAGCTTCCTACGCACCCCTTCATAAAAGGGGTTTCACGGCCTGTGCTCTGTCCTTCTGACTCTGTGATAGTTGGGAATTGTTTTGGTTGCTTTGATGGTCTTCTTTAGGGACAAAGAGTTTGGTGTTCCAGTATAGCTCTGTTCCTTTATACGATTTAGTGCGAAGGAAGCTGAGTGAGGGCTTCCTCTATTTTTCCAGGCGTACTGGTGCTCCTCTGGTGATTTCCGATCTTCCCTCTTCCCACAGGCTTTGGAAGGCACGCTACTTCTTTGTTAGCGGCCACAATTGGGAATATAACCCTCTTGACAAGGACGACACCCTGGGCGTTCCGGTTGCCTGGACCACCCCCGAGAATCTACGTGAGTGTCGCTTTGTTTGGTGTAACCTTAAGTCGTTGGGTATCTTTTAATTACGCATTGTTCGTGTGCCTTTTAGGTGATCGACTCGAACTCGGCCGAGACAATATTATAACGCTGGCGTTGTTGAATTATCCTCTGCGTCCTCTGTGGGCTGATCCATCGGATATCCACTGGCCCATGAGCTCGAGGTTAGCCAGCTCTCTTTGCTGAGGCCTTAAGCCTCCTTCACGTGAAAGTCTCTCCCCGCCAGACCTCTGCTACAAACCCACCAAGGGAGGCTTACGGCTCGTTGGGCGGTATCTCCCGAAGCCCGGGCGTGAAGCGGGCTCTGGATTAGTTGAAAAGTCGACTGCCGGTCAAAGGTTCGAAAATTGGGGAGTCTTCCTCTTCTCCGTCTACCCGTGTGCACGAAGGAGTCGGACGTTGTCACCTCAGTGAGGCTCATAAGTTTGAGTTCACGGCCAGCTCTGGGTTTGCAGCAGAAAGCCCAAGGTCCCTGGTAGGGTCGTTGAGCAGCCGTTAAGCGGTCATACCTCTCAGCATGCGGAACCCGCTGCGAAGAGTGTTGGGCCACACCTTCTCAGAAACAGGAAGGATTGAAGGGCGGACTCGAAACCGGCGAGAGATGAGACTCGCGCTACCAAATGCGAACTTCATAATTTGTGCGGTCACCGTCCGTGCTTAAGGATTACGACCTCGAGAGGTGATGTCTTTCCGTTGATTAGGCTTTGGCTCTCTCGCCCGAAATTAGCCTTTGTAAGTTCAGGATCTTGTCATATGCGATTTTATTACGGTTAGTGTTGATCTTGTGTTGGACGCGATTTTTCGTGGTGTGGTAGGTGGCTACTCATTTTGAAGAGTTTGGCCAAAAGGCCAAACTAAGCGAAAGTCATGCCAAGGCGCCGGGTTTACAAAGGCGGTGGCTTCCGCACACGTGCGGGTAGCTCTTGAGATCGAGGTGCGTATGGCGAGAGCAGTGAAGCTTAATCCCGATTTGAAGCATCCACGTCGGCACGTGCTTTCGGCAGAAATTTAGAAGATGAGGCCGAAACAGCGAGGGCGACGGCGAGCCGGGAGGGTTCGGGATGAGCTGGTGCATAAAATGACTTCTTTGGAGGCCAGGGCGAGCTGCGATCGCCGGTATAACTGAGATGGTTGGAATGAGCTTCTTGCATCCAGGCGGCTGCGGGTCTAAAGAGAACTACGTGCGGCCAAAGACGAAGCTGAAAGACGTGACGCCGGCGGTCGTCGTGAGGTTTAAATTTATAAATTGGTGGAGCGTCGGGCGAGGGTGTCGTGAACAGTGAGACCTCATCAACAAGTAACTCACAGTTTGCCAGTGAGGCGAAGTCATAGGAAGGTTGAGGGGTGAGGCCTGTACTTAATGGGTTTCTAGGTGGCTTGCCTTTCAGAGGAAAGCTGCTAATGCCTACCCCGGCCTGGACTTCAACTTTGACATTCCTAGCGACGAGGAGGCTGAGGATCTGCTGACTATTCTAGAGGCGGACACCCTGTTGAGGCCCACTCACTACCCACCCTCTGCTCCTCTTTGATGCGACCGCGTATATCGCGCTTGCCGGCGTCGATTTTATTTTTTTATTTTTATTTTTGCGATTCTGGGGATCCGGGACGTATGTAACCTTTTCCTTAATAAATGTTATTTTACCACTTTTGTCTCTACTTATCGTTTCACGGCTGTTACGCATGAAGCCCCGAATTGATTTCTTGGCTCTGCTGGTTTGCCGTCGAGTTGGCGGTTGGCTTTCAAAGTGGTGATGGGCTCTGACTGCCTGGCTCGGGTGGGCATGGCCTGTTTGGGTAGCGAGCTACTAGGCCACGTGTTAAGGCCTTGTGGGTTTGGCTCTTTGGTGATCGACTCTTAGGAATTTGCATGGCCTATGTAGAGTAGTCAGCTGATCAAGGCGGAAGATTGTTGGAGCCGGGCACTTTGAGGCCTTATTAAATTTGGGTCTTTGAAGCTGATCTAACTCACTTACCTTCCCATGGCTGTCACGGAGTGGTCGAGCTCGATCAAAGCGGCTGTTAGACTCGGTATTTGAGGCCTTGTGGGCTAAATAGCCTGAGCTGATCTTACTCTTAGGCTGCGTGGCTTGTGTAGAGTAGTCGAGCTCGTCAGCCCAGTACTAGGCTCGACTGTAGCTCTGTGTGCATGCCACTGTTTGGGTGAAATTTCTTTAGATCTGAGCTACTTGGCTCACGTGG
>JAEQBH010007888.1:0-119390 GCA_016808115.1 Tetrastigma voinierianum | reverse complement strand
TATTTTCATGTCTAATCCCCTATAGTTGTGTATTTTGCATAAACGAAGAAATCAAGACGAAAAGCAAGCAAAATGATGAAGAATCAAAGAAGAAAGGTTGAAAAGAGGCCCACGGTCGCGATCTGGAACAACCACAGATCGCTAAGGTTGTGACCGCAGAGTGCCATGGTCGCGACCGTAAAGCAAGGAAGACCAACTAAGCAAGATGACCCTTGGTGAAGTCTGTGGACCCTACCCGATCCACGGGCCGGCGCGACTCGCTTTTAAAATGGAAGGAAAAATGGAAAGAAATGTGGGTTGATTGAAGTTTTGGGAAAATCCGTCCTCAAGGAGGAACGGTTTGTTTGGGAGTCGCTACTTACTTTTATTTTTATTTTTGGCTGGAAAACCAAGTAAGAACAAAAACCCCAATGACTCCAATATGGAAAAAGCGGTCTGCGAAAAACTAGATTTCTGGGTCCGGGATCAGATTACCTATCGGGAAGGTACCTCATATGAGGTAGCACCCTCTAAGCCTAACCCTTGCCCTACTAGTGAATTGGGTATGAGCATATGGGTCAAAAATCGTATAGTCTCATAGGCTAAACATACAACTGGATCAGACTAACCTAATTGGTATCTAGCATGCTTAAAAACACTCAATCAAATAAATGGAAGCGCACTCTCTGGTCCTTGGCCACGCGCATCAAAGGTTAGCCAACAAACATAGCAAGCACGCATGGCACTCAAACACAAAGCATCCATGTGAAATCTATTAACAACACTAAAGCACATAATTGTGGTCCCCAGCTGCTACCGATAAGAGGTCACCAACGTTCGTATACCGGTTTCAAAATTAAATATAAAAAGAAAAGCAAGCTTAGGAGAAACCACATTGCATCTTAGTCACCATTGATGCTACAACACCTGTCCGCCTATACAAACACGTTTGTTCATCTCGAAGAATCTTGGCTCTAACAAAACACTAGATTATCGGTGCTTAACTAATCACCTTGGACCCAGATAGACCCTGATTCTCAAGAATCCAAAATGGAACCATTAACCTGAATAACCCCATTTCAGACCCTAAATATAGCCCTACATTGATTTAGGGGCTAATGGGTCGGACTCACAAAGATCATGGGCCTAATTAAACTAAAATCGAAGGACCCTTACGAAACCCAACAAATCGACCGATCTAGTTCCCCAAACGGTTCAGCCGGTTGAGAGAGGGCTCCAAAATTTTGTAAGAACCTTCCTCAAAGATTCATGAATCCAATAAAGACAAACGGAGTTCAATTCGACTGACAATCCAAGAACCAACACAAACAAATCAAACTAATCTAAACTGCTGCCTCCCAAAGAACTGAACCAAATGAGCCGCTGGTTTGGTTTCCCAATCGGTCTGGACGGTTGACAAAATATTTCAAAAATCTTCAGAACCTTCCTTACAAAGTCAGGAATCCAACAAGACAAACGGAGTTCCAAATTCCGACTCCGAGTAACCAAGAACCAACACAAACAAATCAAACCACCCAAACTGCCGCTCCAGCAACCGAACCAGCGACGTTGGTTGGCTCTCAAACTGGCCTGGGACGGCTGAGAAAATATTTGAAAATGTCAGAATCTTCTTTAAGGAGTCAGGAATCCAAAAACAGAACGTGATTGATTCTCAGCTTGGAATGAGAGAACCAACCAAACAAATCAAACCACCCAAACTGGGCCGTAATGCTCCAGCAAACCAAACCATAAATGGACCGGTTGGTTCAGCTTCTTCCAACCGGTCTGGACGGTTGAGAAAATATCGAAAATTTGTCAGAATCTTCTTAAGGAGTCAGGAATCCAAAATGAACGGCATTGATTCTCGCTTCGATGAGAGAACCAACCAAACAAATCAAACCACTCCAAACCGCAAGAACAGCCGCTCCAGCAAACCGAACTAAATGATCCCAAGTTGGTTCAGCTTTCCAACCGGTCTGGACGTTTGAGAAAATATTTGAAAATTGTTAGAATCTTCTAAGGAGCCAGAATCCGTGTCAACGTGATTGATTCTCAGCTCGATGAGTGAGAACCAACCAAAAACAAATCAAATTACCTAAACTGTCGTGAATAAATTGCTCCGAAGAAACAAAACTCAAATGGACAGTTGGTTCAAGCCAAACCGTCCGGACGTTGAGAAAACTTTGAAAATTGTCAGAATCTTCTTTTAAGGAGTCAGGAATCCAAAACAAACGGTGATTGATTCTCAGCTCGAATGAGTGAGAACCAACTAAAATTGAATCAAACTCGCCGAAACCGGCTGCTCAGCCAGAAATCGTTGAACCTACCACGTATGAGCGTGAAAAACCGTTCAAATGGTTGAGGTAAAAACCAAAATTCTGTCAGAATATCCTGTATAGAATAGAGGGAGCCAGGTTCCATTTCTTACCTCTTCACATAAAACGCTGAACGTAAAAACCAAGCTACACATCCCGAAAATCCAGCAAACGGTGTCCGAGCCCTAAGTGTGCTCCTTCCAAAGGTTTTCTCCACCTGATCTCTATGTCCTTTGAGCAATTAATTCCCACCTCCAGCCATCAAAGCCTCTTCGCTTTTCTCTCCTTCAAGCTTTGGAAAGATCCCCAATCAGCCTCTCTAAATAGCTTCCCATTAACTCCTCTCTCATTTTCCCATGCAAGCCGAATCTATTAAGATTTCGCTGCTTCACCACCAAGTATCCACATGATTCATGGTGGGCTGCATGTAACTTAATCCAAAGCCCAAAATGGACCCACAATACTGCCCATGGTCGAACTTGAGCTTATGGGCCCGACCCATAAACGATTTGGGCTCCAAAATCACAAAAAACAACGCTCCACACAAGCTAGCCCGACTAACCGGTTGAACCAGCTGCCAACCAGTCCATCCGGTTGAGGAAAATTATGAAATTTTGATATAATATTTCCTGAAGAATAAGGAGACCAACAAAAACGGTGAACCATTCCAAGTCCGATGAGGAGATATGATCAAAACAAGGAGGAGTGCTCACCAAAATCAACGAAACAAAGGTTGTATACGATAGCCTGATGAACTAGTCAAAACCGATTAGTCAAACGGTTGACAAAATTATGAAATTTTAATAAAACTCTGGCAAATAAGGAATCAACAAAACAAATAGTGAACAATTGAAGTTCTGATAAGGGAGATATGATCAAACAAGCTCAAGTGCTCCTAATTTGACATACTCTAATAAACTTGATTGAGCTAAACCTCGGTGGGGCCCCAATTTGCTTCCATAGCACGCATGCCAATAACTAAAAAAATAAGCCATGATGACACTCTAAAGTGAACTACATACGCACTCAACGGACCACATACAAGCCCACCCGAGGCTCAGAGACAGACTAAACCTAAAAGGGCCCTAATGGTGTTATATGAGAACGATGGGTGAGTATGACACCCATAGGATAAATGCATGTGCTTAGGGACAAAATTGAGGGTCTACAAAGTCATAATCATAAATCACCATGATCGCAACCGTAAACCTATTTTGAATCAAGCCTCTATGAGGTCGCGACCTTATTGAAGAAATCTAGCCTCGGTGAAGTCGCAAACGTGAGTCACCACGGTCACGACCGGAAAGCATCGTGTTGAAGACTATTGCATCATTTCTCGTAATCACCCCAAATTTTACCTAGCGCTATAACATGTTTAGGGTATAATAAAAGTGAAAGTATATTTATCCGGAAAAAAATAAAGATAAAAATAAAATAAGCAAGAACTTGGAGTTAATACAACAGTTAAGGGTAAATTAATAATTTACCCATTTCAGGACTCAAGGGTCATAATTTAATAAGTTCATATGCCAAAGTAGGAATATGCATAAGTTAAATTAAGAGTAAAAGAGAGTTGGAGGACCAAAGAGTAATAAAAGAAAGATATTAAAATAAAATAAGGAAGAAAATTGTGGAAGAGACAAGTGGGCTTGAAGCGAGCAGGGAGGAAGTTTCTTCCTCGAGTGAATAAAAAGGATAAGATCAAGGATAAGACTAAAATAAATATCCTATGTTGGTCTTGGAGAAAGAGAGAGCAAAACGGATAAGAGAAGAGAAGAGAAAGGAAGAAGAAGAAGAAGAAGAAGAAAAGAAAAGAAAGAAGAAAGAAGCGAAAGGAAAAAGGATCACAAGTGTATGGAACTAGGAATTCTTATATGAAACTATGGGTGTATATGGAATGCTAAGATTTTATATAGAAACGTATGAATTTGAGTATGGTTTTGTATGGAACTATGAGCATTTGTATGGGGAAAGTATCGATTTTCGTAGACACTAGTATGAAAAACTATGTGTATGTGAAGTCTACTTCGCCTGTAGTTTAGATACATGGTTTGGAACCCATTATTTTATGTATGGTTTGGGTTTGGAAACTCCCAAACTCATTTCTTGTTAGGTTTGAGTTGAGAAGAGCTCTAAGGCTCCTATAGATGTGTTTTGGGAAGGGTCTGAAGGTGTTGAACCAAGAAAGTTCCCTATGCTTGATCATATGCATTAGCCTGACATTAACTGGTTTTTGATCGTAAATAAAAGGGAATTTGCAAATATTCCTTTCCGTAATTGTAGCCACATCAATGAAATTGATGTTATTTGAATTTCTTAATTCGAACCCCTGTAGACAAAGTTATGGTATTTTACTCCACGCCTCTAACGGGCGAGAGGTCGCACGCAGACCCCATCCTGAGGCCATACCTCATCCTATGGTCACAGAGGCCGCATATGACCCCATCCCCAGAGGTCAAAGGTGAGGTCAAGACAGACCTCATCCCCAGGTCGCAGAGGTTACATGTAGACCATCCCTGTAGAGGTCAAGAGACCTTATCTTGTAGAGGTCAAGATACCCTCATCCTCGTTAGTCAAGATGTAGACCTCATCCTCAGAGGTCGGCAGACCAGAGAAGTCAAAGATATAGACCTCATCCTCAGAGGTCGGGGGCATGTAGACCTCATCCTCGTAGGGAGGTCAACATACCTCATCCTCGTAGGATAGCACCTCATCCCATAGAGGTCGGCAGAGGCCGACACCGCCGCTTCAGTCAACTCGTCTGGGTTGACTACATATGACCTCCAACTTCGGAAGGTCATAACTCCTTCGTCCGAACTCCGATTCGGGTGTTCTTGGACTCTATGGAAAACCCATTGAGTCAAGAATCCATTCATATGCCTGTGGAGCATAGAAAATGTCAAAACAAGGGCACCATGCCTGGGTCAGGTCAGGTCAGCTCGCGCCTCAGATTTGACCACGTGATGACCTCCCAACTTTGGAAGTGTCACACTTCTTCGGCCCAAACTCCGTTGGAGGTCTCTTGACCTGGAAAGCCCATTGAGTCAATAATCCATTAATATGCCTGAGGAGATGTCAGACAGAGGTATAAGACCGAGTTTACCTTGGTCAGGTCAGCTCAGTCAGCTCTAGTCAATTCGGCTGGGTGTGACTACGTATGATCTCCAACTTTGGAAGGTCATAACTCCTTCGTCCGAACTCCGTTTCAGGTGTTCTTGGACTCTATGGAAATCCCATTGAGTCAAGAATCCATTCATATGCCTGAGGAGGATATTAGGTATCAGACCGAGGTGTCAGACCGAGCTCGGCCAGGTCAGGTCAGCTCGGCTGAGTGTGACTACATGTGACCTCCAACTTCGGAAGGTCATAACTCCTTCGTCCGAACTCTGTTTCGGGTGTTCTTGGACTCTATGGAAAGCTCATTGAGTCTAGAATCTAACCATATGCTATTAAATAGCATTCGGTATCCACATCTGAAAATATGATTGTTGTACCAAGTTGACTAATCGCTTGGGTAAAGTCAATTAGAATACATGATAAGAAAAGAGATAGAAATGAACAAGAATTAGCAATAGACGTAGATTTGATATGTAGAGGAGTATAGAAGAAAAGAATAAAATGATAAACTCATAGAACAAGTATAATTGTATGACTGCCTAAGACCGGATATTGAATGACAAGACATATATGACCAATGCCACATTCGCTAATGCTACGATGTTTCATTACGTATGTGCACATCTATGTTCCTCGTGATCGCACTGCACTCATCGGGTATATATTGTACCGTAGTCTGCCTTATCTCATTCCAAATCTACAAGCGAATGTTTATACGTGTGTATCTGAATAAGAAATGATAAAAGGTAAATAGGTTGGGATATGAAGGGTACCTAAAGGGTATTAAAGAAGAAGTCTATGTTCTCGTGACTCCTCAGAGAGGATACTAATAAAGTACAAGTAAAACGTACAAGTATAGAAATGTATAAGTATATGTCATAAGATATGATAGTTTAATAAAATACATGAAGATATAAGTTAACAAGAGAAGATGTTACTTCGTGAATGAGTACATGTACACGAATGATAGGCATAGATGAAGAGCAGAATGAGTAATGCATGGCTGATAAAATATAGGAATATATGTATTATAGAGAAATATGAGAACCGTAATATGAAGCTACTGCATATGAGAACTAATACGTATTAAAGTAATGGATATATATATTGCATATGATTGTGCAAATTATATGTATGGAATATATGCGCGGTATATGACAAGTATGTAATATGAGATAAGAAGGCGATCAATTATATGTAAAATGTGTGTAAAGTGAGATATGAGATATGAAAAATGCAGTTAAGAATAAATGATCAGATATCTCATGATATGATTAACAACGACAATAATGATTCTAGAATATGATATGTACCTTAACATAAAATACACACATTGGCTCGCTAGAACCCAGAGGTAGACATACGGCACGCTTATTAAAAAACAAGTCAAGAAGACAGTTCTCGACATATCGAGGCCCCGTTGGGTCGATGAGATAGATCCCGCTTTTGATCAAGGTGGCCCCGAAGGTCACCACAGCACTTCTGCCCTTAGATGGCTTCATTGTCTCAGCACAATGATACGCGCTTTCGGCCCTTATAGTTTCCTTTATCCACTTCTAAGGTTTATGCAGGCATGAAACATAAAAACAAATGATTTGAATATGATATGTGAAAAGATATGATATGATATGAGAAGCATAGCACTGCTATGTGATGATAAGTTCTGTAACATGAGATTATACGATCTAACATGATATATGAAAATGTATAAGAATGTAAAATGATCTGAAAAGTTAATATGAAAGAGAAAGTAATATGAAAGTAAAACAGAAAATGGAAGATATGAAAATAGTACATGAACAAAGACATGAATACAAAGATATGAAATGAGTATATGAAAATAGTACATGAACAAAGACATGAAATGCACATGAATACAAAGATATGAAATGAGTATATGAACACAGTATATGAACATAGAACATAACAAATGGTATAGTATATAACCATGAAAGTCATATATGATATGAATATATGATAGACATATCTGAATGAATAGATGGAACATGCTATGAACACATGATAGAAATACATAAGTGCTAAGAACGATAGAGATAAGTAAAAGATGACAAAGCATTTGAATATAGTAAAAGTATAGATGAGATATGTCAAAGACAAGAGAACATGTGACAAGCAATAGGAATGTAAAGATGATAAGTAATAAAAGTTATATGAATATGTATAGATATATGAAATGCATATGTATAAGCTTTCAGATACCACTATTGGTGGTTGTCCATGCTTATGTTCCCACCTGTCGCAGTTTAGCATGGGTAACAATCCGTGTGTGCATGTATTTAAGACAAGGGGATGTGAGGAAAGGACATCCCACATCAAGAAAGGTGCCAACTCAGAGATAAAGCCACCGCACCGCTCGTGATCTCTCGGGAGCACAGAAAATAGACATATAAGTATAAGTGTTTATAAGTAATCGGACTCAGATATTTCCAGAGACATACCAATCCGGTGGTAGTTCTTTGTAAATGTAAATGATTTTTGTTATTACATAAATTGTTTGTATAACCACAGGTACAAGTTCAGCTCTGAGAAAGAACAGGTCAATGAGTCCCAATATATAGTCTCGCCACTTAATTCGCCTGATTAGCCATTCTGCTGGATTCGTGGACGGGGTGTGACAATGCAGAATGCATCGTGAGCAAAGGCTTAGCGCTTTCTGGAATAGCCTAAACATAGATAGAGGATAAGATGCTATTCTAGATAGAGTATAAGATGCGAGTCTAGATAGAGTATAAGATAGAAAAGATAAAATACATAATGATAGAAAAGTGTCGCCTCTCGATGTGATGTCCTGTGTTTGTATATGGATTGGCCCTCTAATCCAAATAAGAAGCTGCTGAGCAGCAACCCCGGGTACGGGGGTTTCAGCTTCTGATCCCAGGAATCATTATGAGAGTCATGCTCCAGTTGAGCCAAATGAAAAGAAAATATAAAAAAATGCCATCTGTGAAAGACATGAAAAGAAAGGATAGAGAACATGTAAATAACAGAGTATGAATTTCGAGGACGAAATTCTTTTATGAGAGTCAGACATTCTCAAATTATACCCTAACGGTTTTATAACATGTTTAGGTATAATAAAAGCAAATTATATTTATCCGAATAAAATAAAGATAAAAATAAAATAAAGAAGAACTTGAAATAATACACGCTTAAGGGTAAATTAATACCTACTCCATTTCAGATTCAAGGGTCATAATTTAACAAGTTCATATGCCAAAGTAGGAATATGACAGGTTAAATTAAGAGTAAAAGAGAGTTGGAGGACCAAAGAGTAATAAAAGAAAGATATTAAAATAAAATAAGGAAGAAATTTGTGGAAGAGACAAGTGGCTTAATGAAGAGGAGGAAGTTTCCTCTCAAACAACAAAAAATGGACATCACATGATAAGACTAAAATAAATATCCTGTCTTGGTCTTGGAGAAAGAGAGAGCAAAAACTAGATAAGGAGAGAAGAGAAGAGAAAGGAAGAAGAAGAAGAAGAAGAAGAAGAGAAAAGAAAAGAAGAAAGAAGGAGATCACAGGTATGGAACTAGGAATATTTATATGAAAACTATGGGTGTATGGAATGCTAAGATTTTATATAGAAACGTATGGAATTTAAGTATGGTTTTGTATGGAACTATGAGTATTTGTATGGGGAAAAGTATCGATTGCATTAATTAGTATGAAAACTATGTGTGGTAGGGAAGTCTAGTTTGGGCCTGTAAAGCTAGATACATGGTTTGGAACCCTTTATCTTGTGTGTTGCCTGGGGTTTGAAACCCCAAACTCATTTCTTGTTAGGGTTGAGTTGAGAAGAGCTCTAAGGCTCCTATAGATGTGTTTTGGGAAGGGTCTAGTTGCAAGTTGAACCAAGAAAAGTTCCCTATGTTTGATCATATGCATTAGCCGGACATTAGAACGGGTTTTTGGGTCAGAAATAAAGGAATAAGGGGCCAATTTCGGTAAATTGTAGCCACATCAATGAACTTGATGTTAGGCTTTTGAATTTTTCAATTCGAACCCCTGTAAACTAAGTTATGGTCTTTTTACTCTAAACAGTCTAATGTGCGAGAGGTCAGCATGTAGATTCTCATCCTCAGAGAGGTCAAGAGACCTCATCCTTGTAAAGGCTCCACAGGTCCGCTCACCGGGCCAGCCAGTTAACTGTCTGGTCGACTACATATGACCTCCAACTTCGAAAGGTCATAACTCATTCGTTCGAACTCCGATTCGGGTGTTCTTGGACTCTATGGAAAGCCCATTGAGTCAAGAATCCATTCATATTCCTGTGGAGCATAGCAGATGTCAGACCGAGGTGTTAGACCATGCTCGATCAGGTCAGGTCAGCTCGGCCAGTTCAGGATTTGACTACGTATGACCTCCAACTTTGGAAGGTCATAACTTCTTCGTCCGAACTCCGTCGGTGTTCTCGACTTATGGAAAGCCCATTGAGTCAATAATCCATTCATATGCCTGAGGAGGATAGCAGGTGTCTGACCGAGGTGTAAGACCGAGTTTACTGAGGTCAGGTCAGCTCGCAGCCACTGTGTCGGCTTCACTGGTGGGACTACGTATGATCTCCAACTTCGGAAGATCATAACTCCTTCGTCCGAACTCCTTTTCGGATTTCTTGGACTCTATGGAAAGCCCATTGAGTCAAGAATCCATTCATATGCTTGAGGAGGATATTACGTATCAGACCGAGGTGTCGATCGAAGCTCAAGCCAGTCGTCACTACCGAAGGTGACTACATGCACCCTCCAACTTCGAATGTCATAACTCCTTCGGCCGAACTCTATTTCGGTTGTTCTTGACTCTATGGAAAGCTCATTGAGTCTAGAATCTAACCATATTCTATTAAATAGCATTTGGTATCCACATCTAAAAATATGATTGTTGTACCAAGTGGACTAATCGCTTGGGTAAAGTCAATTAGAATACATGATAAGAAAAGAGATAGATATGAACAAGAATTAGCAATAGATGTAGATTTGATATGTAGAGGATTATAGATGAAAAGAATAAAATGATAAACTCATAGAACACGTATAATTGTATGACTGCCTAAGACCGGATATTGAATGACAAGACATATATGACCGCTTCTCGCACTCCCGCTAGTGCTACTTAAGCTTCGGTGATTACGTAAGGTATATTATCTATGTTCTGCATCAGACTGTAATTCATCGTATATATTGTAAATCGTAGTCTCATTCATTCTTTATCTCCTCGGTCCAAGCAAGCTTAATGTTTACACATGTGTATCCGAATAAGAAATGATAAAAGCTAAATAGTTCGACATGGAAGGGTAAATTTAAGGGTATTAAAGAAGAAGTCTATGTTCTACACTTACTGAGATAGACAATTTAATAAAGTACAAGTAAACGCATAAGTAGAAATGTATAAGTATATGTCATAAGATATGATATTTAATAAAATACATGAAAATATAAGTTAACAAGATATAAGATGTTACCAGAATGAGTATACAAAATACGAATGATAGGCATAGATGAAGATAAGAATGAGTAAATGCATGCATGATAAAAATATAGGAATATATGTATTATAGAGAAATATGATAACCGTAATATGAAGCTACAGATATGAGAACGAATACATATTAAAGTAATGATAGTATATATTGCATATTCCTGTGTAAATTATATGTATGGAACATATATAAGCATGGGTATATGACAAGTATAGAATATGACATAAGTATATGATCAGTTATATGTAAATGTGTAAAGTGAGATATGAGATATGAAAAATTGATGAGTCCAAAAACTCATGAGATTTTTAATCCATTTTTCTGAGTTTATAATGAGAATAACGTTGGAATTGCTGGCGTAAATCGATAATTGAATCAAATTTCCAATTTGCGTGAAAATACAAAGGTAAAATCAAATTTAGCAAAATCATAAGAAATCGTCATGGCAAGAATTGAAGTCAAAATTGGAAATTAAGTCGAGATGTGAAAGATAGCTTCAAAGAATTTCTAAGTCACGACAAAGAACAAATTTGGCTTTGAAGAAGAAAAAACCTAAGAATGAACAAGTGAAGTCGTGGATTTGAAGAAAGAAGTTGAGACAAAGAATGACATGGTCGATTAAAAGAAGCAAATAAATGAAGAAAATTATGTCGCGACATCATTATGATGTCGCGACACCAAAGGAGATAAATGATGTCGCGGACACCACCATGAGGTTCGCGACAAGGAGCGTCCACGCCACAAGAACAAATTCTTCAAGTAAAAAAGAAGTCGCAACTAATTTTGAAAGAAAGTGACCGATGTCGCATCTTCGACAAGAATGAAGAATAAATACCAAGGTCGCAATGTAAACTCCAAATCGCATTCCACCAAGAATTAACGAAGAAGCAAACATGATGTCGCGACACCACTCGAGGTTGCATTAATTTGGAAAGCTTAGCAAAGAGACATGGAGGTCATGACACCGATTAGAAGTTAGCGACAAAGATTTTCAAAGAGTATCAACATAGAGGTCGCGCGATGCTTAGGAACGTATAGAGACATCAAACACCGAATCGAAGATGTCGCGACATCGCCATAATGAAAAGAAGGTCGCGACGCCCCCAAAGAGTCGCCACATCACCGCGAAGAATGGAGGTCGCACTTCATATCCAAGAGATAGCCAAGACAAGTCACGTTAAGGCTTCCACGACATCAAAAGAGCTCATACACATTGACGCGCCGCGACGTATGATTGTGAAGTCGCTGACCAAAAGAGCTCATAATACGTAGCGTGAAGTCGCGACGTCATTCGCCATCGCTGACATCGATCCAAAGGGGTGTTAAATGCAAGTCGCTACTGACAAAAACTCGCGACGCACGCAACGTAAAACCAAGTCGCCACGTGATACTGAAGTCGCGACTTCAAAAGAGAGATCACACGCGTAGTGCGAAGTCGCGACGTATGATCAGTCACGACATCAAAATGTACCATAAAGATAATGTCGTTTCGCAACGCCGAAAGAGAGCGCCGCGACATCGCTCGCCGCCGCAATACGTAAATGAGCCGCGACATGAACAAACAAATGGGCAAGTTATTTTGAAATCCACAACAGGTGCACGTTAGGGCCCAACTTCCAAACCCTATAAATAATGCCAGCCAATACCGAAAGAAAGCGTACTTCGCGGCTCAAAAAGAAGTCTAGGTAGCCAAAGGCTCGTGGTAGCTTTAATTCTTTTTCTTTTTCTTTGTTTTTGTCGTTATTTTTAGATAGGATTAGAGTAGATTGTTATTTCATTTGAATTTCTGATCTGGGATGTTAGTTGTCAAGCCGTTTCGAATGCGCAATGTTATTTTCTTCAAATTACACTGGGTTCGCTTAGTTCAAACAAATTTGGAATTCAAACTTCCGCTTTATGATCTGCGCAGTTCTTTTGATCAAGGAGCTACCGCTAGTGTAATGAAGTAATGAAACCCAAATTTCCACGAATTTACTGTTGTTAGAATTTATCTTTCTCAGAAATTTATCGTAGTCTATCAACCGCCAATCTACTTGCCGGTTTTGTTTATTGTTAGAGTCTATCCAAATATTAGTGTCCTATACCCGTAATAGGATTGTTTCATACTGATTTCCAGAGGCCCTCTCGAGTGACACAGAAGGCATTCCTAAGAGTTTTGAACCATCTCTCAAGGGTATGCGAACCTAATATTGGGGATCTAATGGGCTTTGTGAATTCTAATCGATAAATCTTCTTCTCACTTGAAACCGAGAATGAGTTGAATGACTTATCAATTAAAATGAGCAGAGTTCGATTCACAAGAATTAATTTGTTAGCAAGGATCTAATCAAGGAAAGAATGAACTGCCCAATTTTGAGGATGAGAACCAAAGAGGCAGTAAACTCCAATGCTTAGCCTATGTCTTAGGAGCTAAGGTTTTCACAAATTCATGTTCGGGTATGAAGTATTGAAAAAGAAAAATACCTAACAAGGCAACTCGTGATTAAAAGTAGTTATATAATCCTCTGCCTTCGGGAAGAAACAGAAGATTAGACGATGAAATGTGTCATTAAGGAGAGATCCACATGGCACTACCTTTTCCTTGACTGATTCAACTGGAGGTTATGAAGCAAAGCTACGCAGTTGTCTCCCAGTGACTGATGTTTCACAACGCTTGTATTTTTCAATGCTTCCTTTAAAAACTAACTCCATCGCCTATTTCTTTAATTTTTTTATTTTAGTTTAAGCATTATTTCATTTTGTTCTAAGCCATATCTTTATTCTTCATTATTTTCTAAACTTGCTAGGGATATATCAATTGCAAATCATAGTCCAAATAGTATAGAGCTGTATAGTAAGGTTAGTTGATCGAGAATCTCGAGATCTCCGCGGGATCGATATCCGACTTAAATCCACTTTATTACTTGTTCGATCTCGTACACTTGCGTAATCATGGATCAAAACTAAAGAAATCTATCTACTCTTAAGGAAACCGTTTTTAATCAAAAAAGAGATAATTGCAAAGAAATATAACAAACAAGTTTCATGGCATTATTACGGGATTAGACAATAAATTTTCGTAATAGTGTCATAAATTTGTATGTCTTTTTGGTCTAATGAACAAAATGCAAAGTTAAGAATAAATGATTGTATATTCATATATGATTATCAATGACAATAATGATTCGAATATGAGATATGTAATCGAACATAAAATACACATGGATTGCCCGCTAGAACCCGGCAGGATGGGGATGGGCATGCCTATTAGGAAAACAAGTCCGTACATACAAGCTCGAGCACGAGGCCCCGTCGGGTCGATGAGATAGATCCCGTTTTGATCAAGGTGGCCCCGAAAGGGTCACCACAGCGCCTTCGGGCCCTTATATATAGTCATTGTCTCGCACAATGATAACAGCGCCTTCAGGACCTTATAGTTTCTTTTATCCACTTCTAAGGTTTATGCAGGCATGAAACATAAAACAAATGATTTGAATATGACATGTGAAAAGATATGATATGATATGAGAAGCATAGTACCTATGTGATGATAAATCTCGTAATATGAGATTATACGATCCGACATGATATAAGGAAAATGCATAAGGAATGTAAAACGGACCAAAAAAGTTAATATGAAAGAGAAAGTAATATGAAAAGTAAAACAGGAAAACAGTATATGAAAATAGTACATGAACAGTACATGAATACAGTACATTAATGTAGTATATGAAAATAGTACATGAACAGTACATGAAACTCCGTCACTCCGATTCCACGCCCGACCCATCATGATCCGAACCGAAATGGTGCGAGAACATAGGATCGGGACTTCTTTTACTCGCTTTAATCGTACATTGGTATATCCAAGTCTTATAAATATATCAACATATCATACAAAGTCCAAAATAAAATTACCACCGTGGTGGTGCTTTGCCAGATCATATATACGCATCGAGTCCCAATTATATATTCAAAAACTATACATTTACATTTACTAATCAGAGCGCGGAACCTACATTGATGAACCCCTTCTGTGTTCGCAAGGTAATGCGAAATATCATTTCTTCTTTCTCCAGACTCACACTGATTAAAACTGTATGTTTTACGCTTAGTGGGAAAAAACATAGGTAATATACATAATATCAGCTATAATAAGTGTATAACAATAATGTATATCAAAATTGCATGCATTCATATCACTGACTTATACAAGTACTTATGCTTATAATGTGTTTATATTTATTCAAAGTCTCCCGTAGAGTTACAAAGAACTTACTGTATTCAAGAATACCCGTAGGTATTACGCATCGTAACGATACACCTTCATTTCCTGTCTATTCAAAGTTATTTTATATAACCATGGGAATAATTTAGACTAGTACTAATAAATAAGGAAGACATTAACACAATAAGTATCTAAAGATACTATACAATACCAAGGTCGGATATAAAACAAGAGTGTCAAGCACTAATCTAAACAGGAGGTCAGAACACTAATCAAAACAAGAGTGTCAGAGCACTAATTCGTGACAAGAGTTTCATAGCACCATCGCACAGATACCGAGCACTCAATCATCAGAGTGTCATAGCACTAACGCACGTGAGTGTCGTGAACACTAATCAGGATAGGAGTGTCGTAGCACTAATCGTGAATGTGACCGGGCCAGCACTAATCGTATCAGAGTGTCGTTGCACTAACAGAATGCCGGGCACTAATCATAATTAAGTGTCATCACACTCAATGTGAGTGCCGGCTAATTAATCGTAACAGAGTGTCGTCGCACTACCGTGAGCGCCGGCACTAATCGTAACAAGAGTCGCCGCATTCAATGTATGCCAAAGCACTAATCGTAATCAGAGGCCATCGCATCATCAGAGTGTTGTGTCATTTAATACTTGGTCTTAGGCATTCCAATTTTTATATGCATTCTGAAACTTCCTATCTTATTATATGTCAGGCTACCTTAATTTCATCACTTATACTTCGGCATAATTCTTACTTAATACGCAAAATAACAAAATAGGGTCGAGGGAGCCATCTCACCCAGATGTCTTCTGCTTCTGAGGGCCGTGACCGATACTGTGCTTAAATAGACTGGGTGATAATTTACTATCGCATCACCGGTATTCCAAGATAAAGTTCCAAAGGTACGACAAAGTTCCACATTTGTCCCATAAATGGTAAATTTCACCATTTTTCATGCACTTTTCTTTCATAGACCACTTCTATTACATCCTTCATCAAAACTAACATGGAATCCCTCAAAACAACTCCACCAATACTTTTAATTAGTCAAAGAATCCAAGGATTCTTACCCAAGTTCACCCAATTCTACAAAACCTTGGAATTGTGAAGGATTCCATATCTACTCATTATCAACTAGGGATTTCCAACCAAACTTCCCTTAAATCTAGAGTTAGGATGTCTTCCTAACAAAACCCTAGAAAAGGGAACCAAATTAATCTCCAAAGAAAACCCTAGCAATCCATACTCAAGTAGTTTGTGTACAAAAAACATACCAAAATCCATGCAAAAGTCATGTATCCAATAGCCTTGGCTTTATCTCCCTTTCTTCCTCTTTCTTCTCCTTCCTCTTCCTCTCTTCCCGTAGTTTTCAAGGTTCGAGACCAAATACCATTTTGGTCTCCTCCTATTATAGTGTGAAAGTTTTTATTATTTATCTCTTTGTCCTTTCATATTCTTCTAGGAATTACACTACAATTCCTATTATTTCTACTTTGGCCTATAGTCTTATCAATTTATGATTTTACGCTCTTTTGGCAAATTACACTTTCGGGCCTTATAACTGTACAATTTCCTGCTTCTAAGTTTTCATATTTCATTTAATTTACGAAAATTTAATTTATGCCTACAAAATACCCTAAACATGTTGAAAACAACTAGGGTATATTTCGGTGTTACAATTCCTCCCTTAAATAAATTTCATCTCGAAATTACCTAACTAAAGAGCCGAGGGCATCGACCTCAATACAATTCTCGTTTCCATGTCGCCATACCGTGATGTTAGCAAAGCACCTTACCGTAGGGACTTGCTTGTTCAGAATCGTCTAATTTCACGATCTAGAATAGCTAGCCTTTCATCGAAAGTGAAATCTTCTTGTACTTGTATATCTTGAATCGGTAATAATGTGCGATGGGTCGTAATCATATCTACGAAGCATGCATATGGAATACATCATGTAATTTGGCTAACTCCGAGGGAGTGCTAAACGATACGCCACGGTCCAACTCTTCTAAGACTTCGTAGCGGGCCATGAACCGGGACTTAGTTTCCTTTCCTTCCAAAAACGGAAAGTATCTTTTCCACTGAGATACTTTAAAAACACCGCTCCGACTTCACATTTATCCTTTCTCTTCAAATAAAGATAAGAACCTTTGTCTATCACAAAGTAACTCTTAATCTCCTCAAGGAATAATCTGAACTTTTTCTTCCTTGTCTTTTACTAATTCAGGACCGATAATCTTATGCTCGTTCATCTATGTCCACAATTACCCAAATTGCATCATGTTTCTTCAAGTAGGGAAACCTGGATATTTAAACTAGTTATGTTATCCCACTTCCATTGGGGAATTGGAAGGGGATTCAATAAACCGGATGGTACTTGGTGTTCAGCTTTTACTTGCTGACACGTCAGACACTTAACCACATACTCAGAAATGTCCTTTTTCATCCCTTGCCACCAGTAGTACTGTTTCATATCCTGGTACATTTTATTACTTCCAGGATGCATAGTGAAAACAGTATTGTGGCTTTCATATAATATCTTCCTTTTCAAATCCATATCATCTTAAGTATTACATAACTGCTCTCAGACAACAAGCCCCACTTCCATCTATGGCAAAAATCGCCTTGTCTCCGTGATCAATTAACCGAGCCATTGTAACTTGGCATCATTTTTCTAAGCATTTACTATCATTTGTTTTAAATCCGGTATCACATTCAATTGAGCCAACAAGGCTCCATCGATTACAAGTCTCCAATCAAAATTTTTCAAGGTCAAAGCAGAAATCATTTTCCTACTCAAGGCATCCGCTACTACATTCGCTTTCCCGAGGTGGTAATCAATTATACAATCATAGTCTTTAAACAATTTAACCACCACGTTGCCTCAAGTTCAAATCTTTTCGTTAGCAAATATTTCGCACTCTTATGATCGCGAAAATCTACATTTTCTCCATATAAATAGTAACACCAAATTTTCAATGCGAACACTACACCGCTAACTCCTGAATCATGTGTGGATAGTTTTGCCTGGCGCGCTTTAATCGCTCGAAGCATAAGCCACCACTTTCCCATCCCGCATCAATACGCATCCCAAACCTATCCTCAAGCATCACTATACCGGTAATCTTACCCGGCAGCCGACCAACACCGGTGCTTCAAACTAAGATTTCCTTTAATCTTTAAACTCGGATTGGCACTTATCATCCCACTAAACTTCACTTCTTCCGAAGAGTAATCCGTAAGCGAGGATGCTGGTAATCAAAACCTCAGATAAATCTCTCCGATAATAACTCGCTAAGCGTGAAGAAACTTCTCACCTCAAGCATTCCCGAGGAGGATGCCAATTCACAATTGTCGATTTCTCACTGGTTTACTCTAATACTCCTTCGTAGATATAATACGGCTTAGGAAACGACACTTCCAAGCCAAAATCACATTTACTTAACTTTGCAAACAACTTATTCTCTCTCAAAGTTTGCAATACTATCCTCAAATGGTGTTCATGTTCCTGTGCATCTTTAGAATACACCAGGATGTCATCAATAAATACCACAACAAATTGATCCAAATAGTGGGGCGAAAACCCTATTCATCAAGTCCATAAATGCACGAGCATTCACAACCCAAATGGCATTACTAAAAACTCATAGTGGCCATAACGTGGTTCCCAAAGTCAAGTTGACATCAACCCTTTTTACCTGAGTTGATAATATCCGATCGCAAGTCTATCTTCGAGAAGACACTTCTGCTCCTCTCAATTGATCAAATAAATCTTCTATTCTCGCAACGGGTACTTATTCTTAATCGTTACTTGTTTATTTGTTTAGTCAATGCACATCCGAAGAGTGTCATCTTTCTTCTTATGTGATGAGTGCCTAAAACACTCATATTATACTCGCTACGCCTTCCATTTCCGTTTATTTTGGTATAATTTTATAGTTTTTGTGACTAGAATATCGATTTGATGTCCGTTAGAATGTAGGGAGCATTAGGCTTAAAAGAGCAATGAAGCAGAAGCGCATTTTGGAGCAAATGGGAACAAGGTGACGGCATCCGCCACGCCGCCGATCGCTTCCATCGCCGCGGACGCCGCCACGCCGCCGAAGGCCCATCGCCGCGGATTTGTACCACGCCGCTGACGCCTCCACGCCGCGACGTCACTGAGATCCGCACCCTCATTTAAAGTAATGCATGATTCGTAAAGGTATCGGTAGCTTATGAACATGCACGGAATTCCGTGAAAGGTGAGTGACACAGACTTCGAGGAAGTGCCCGGATTTGATCGCTTTCATTGTTCGATATTTTCTGATAAAGAATGATGTTTTTAATTCTAAACATTTTCTTCTTTTCATTCATGATGTTCTAGATTTATTTCTAGGGTTGTATTGAACCTTGTCATATGTTCATGGATTAAAGTTTGAAACTTTATATTATTCAGTTATTTCTCAATATGTTGTAACTATTCTATGCCTATGATTTAATCGTATGTTGATGTCTGGCCAACATTGGCATAATTACACTAGAGATCCGAGATTCGAGAGATGAGGGTATTCAGGATCTGCAGAGTAGACTTATTGATTCAAAAATAGAGATATTCCGAACCCGAAGGTGGCAATTAAAGCGCAGTATATTAATGCATTTCGAATAATGAGCCTGATAGAGATATACCCGATTCTATTAGCGAGATAGCGTTATACTCGAGAGAGGATACCGTGAGAAAAGATCACCTCGCCATTGACATATTGTAAATATAATCGACAATAACATATTTAGAAGATTAATCCATTGAACGTGACAAGGGGAGATATAACCCTAGGCTTCAAAACCAATACTTTAATTGAATCAATAGTTTAGGTAATCTTTACATATTTGAATTCTCTTCTAGAGTCATCTTTCAGATATTATCTAAAAAGCAGAACCTTTGTAGTCAATACACCTGTCCTTGTGGATCGATATCTGTACCACGCGTACACTATACTACTTGGGGCGACGCGTGCACTTGCGCATATAGGCGTATATTTTATACACCATGCTTTTCCGCCACAATAAATAAAACTCGGCGCATCTTAAGGCGGTACATCAGGTCGGATAAAACCCTTATCCAATAGCTCTCAGAAGGATTTTTTCAATCCTTTCAATTCGCTTGAGCCATACGGTACGCAAGTGTCCTGAAATAGGAGTCGCTCCTGCACAACTTCAATAGAGAGGTCCACTTGTCGCTCGTGGTACTCTCAGAATCCTAGAAACACATCAGGAACCCCGATCACAAAGAATATTTTCTAAGCTACTTGCTCGAGTCAAGAATCAAAGCCAAAAAGGCCTACAACCTTTCGTAAACGCCGGGCTTTCATAGTCGAAATAACATTTGGTATTGATTCGCACGGATACCCTCGCCAGATTGTTACTTCGACGATCAAGACATTTTAAGGTGACTATTACCATACCAACTATGGCTCGATGTTCGATAACCAACTATCTCAAGATCAAATCGACCATGAAAAGGCAAAGCACTAGATCAACCGAGAATTCCCTATCATGGACCATTAAGGACAATTCTTATATTAATACGGTCGACTCTTAACACTATGCCCCGCAGGACTTGTAACAAGCAGTCATAATTTAACAACTCTATCGCAGAAGCTTATCACTCATTTGATCCATTATTATATATGAATGTGTAGAGTCCTGACTAATTAAAGCATACATGTCAACATCAAAGAGAGTGAATGTACCCACACAACCGATATGTGTCCCATCTTCACGAGCCTCATCTGCATAAGCCTCGATGGGGCCGCAGCGCCAGGATCGATTCACCGTCTTCGGCATTACCTCTACGCCTTACTCGAGTCCGTGGGAGGCATATCAATCCTCCTCTACCACTTCCTTAAGGATTTCTAGAACTTCCCAATCCTCACTCTGACGCTAGCTACCATGATCTCGTGCTCCCACATCGAAACAACCCCCACATCGCCCGCAAATAAATTATGATATTTGTGGCAGTGCGAGCATTCATGTTTTTCCTCTTGTCTAGTTGAGGTGCCTCAACCTGAACTAGGTGTTACATTTTGTCTTATTCTCTTGGTAGCTTAACCATGAGCTTTCTCGGCTTGATACGCTCTAGCTCTTTTACCCTTCTTCTTTTGAGACCTTTCTTGGTTACTTATTTCAAACTTCTCTACTTTCATAGCATCTTGTACCAATTGACAAAAAGGTCACCTGATGCAGAGTAGTCACCGGTTCTATATATTTCTTGAGTAGACTCATGCAAAATCATCCAATATCCAGCCATGTCTCATGCTATTCTCAACAAGGCTTCATTCTGGCCAGCCAGATCCCCCGACTCTCACTTTTGACAGATTACGAAGAATCAGAAACTGGTAATCCTTGTTCGTTGGGGTCAACATTTTCAACACCTTCCTCACAAATGATTCGGGAGGGACGATCCATTCCATACAAATAACATATGAGATCCATTAGGCCAACATTACCATGCGTAAGATATCCTTAATCTAAGACTCTTCTAGAAATGCCTAAACCTATGCTCGATAATTAATTCTGTCACGCCCGATTCTAGGTCCGACCTGACATGATCTCAACCGGAGTTCGGCAAGAACATAACCGGACCCTTTACCGCTTAATCAAACATCGTATATCCAAGTCTTATGATATATCAACATATCATATACAAAGTCCAAAATAAAACTACCACCGTAGTGGTGCTGATGAAGATCACATATATAGTACTCGAGTCCCACCATATATTCAAAAACTATACATTTACATTTACTAATCAGAGCGCGGAACCTACATTGATGAACCCCTACTGGGTGTGTCAGCCCTGCACGCGAATATCGCCGTCTCTCTTTCTTCTCGGTGACTCACACTGATTGTAACCTCAAGCTTTACGCTTAGTGGAAACATAGGTAATATACATATACACAAATATATATAACAATAATGTGATATCAAAATTGCATGCATTCATATCATGGACTTATACAAGTACTTATGCTTATAACAGGCTTATATTTATTCGGGTCTCCCGTAGGAGTTACAGAACTTATTTGTATTCAGAAATACCCATAGGTATTACAGATCATAACGATACACCTTCATTTCCTCTTATTCATTATTCAGGTTATTTTTATATAACTATGGGAATACCTAGACCAAGATTCATTAAATAAGAAGATCGACACACCCCACCCCTTCCACGGTGTGTCTACCACTTATTGCAAATCCCCACCACACCTCAACGACCAGAAACTCCCAGGAAGCCGGCCGCATTGCTTGCCAAAACCTCCATAAAAAAATTTTCTTTTATTTATAACTTAGGATTTAGTAAAATCTAAGAATGAAACTTCAAAGAGCACTAATGCGATATCACACCCAAATCCTGTATATACTAATTTACACTTTATCCCAATATGGCAACCAGCATCCCAACACATTTTCACAATACCAAACTATGTATATACATATGTTCCGTTATACATATCCAAAGTCTTTTCCTTACATAATATTCCCATCATGTTGAATCAGATGAGGTATCACACATCAACTAATAACAACAATAACTGCGAATATCGTACAATGCTCAGAGAAATCCTATCGTGTTCAAAATGGGCTCATGCACTGTGATTCGAAAATAGTTTTTAAACACACAATGAGCTAAACGAGCCTGAGTGTGGCGTGCTTTTATAAAATGTTTTGCCTTTCCCAAAACATCTCAAAAATGTAAAACTCTCTTTTACAAATATTTTCCGTAAATTTACTTTGCTTTGCTTTGCTTACAGATTTGTTGTTTTTAAAAGTTTATAAAACTTTTAATACTTGCTTGCTTGCTCTGCTTTTTTACTTTTCTTAAAAGCTTATAAAATTTTTATTGCTTGCTTGTTTAGGAAGTTATAAACTTCAAAATTTCCTCTTGCTTGTTTGTTTATCTTGCTTGAAAAGTTTCTTAAACTTTTCACAAACCTTTTGCTTTAAAAGTTTCTCAAACTTTATAAATACAGGAGCCTGGCTCAACCGCATGCTTTGAAAATAAACGAGCCCGGCTCAACCGCTTGCTTTAAAATCCTACGGAGCTTGGCTCAACTAATCGCTTTTGAAATCTAAATGTGAGCCCGGCTAAACCGCTTGCTTTAAAACCCTCACAGCTCGTAACCGTGAACCAATGGTCGATTTTTCAAAACTATATATCGTGCTTATAAAACATCAACCACCTGGAGGCCTATATACTTGCTTGTTACCCTAGTGAACACGGAGCCCGGCATCGACCGTGCACAGCTGAATCTGTTCTCCGCATCACCTTTTCTAGTAAATATGGTGGAATTGACCTGGGTCGCCATCACCATAATTTAGTTAGACCTCATAACCTATATACTCCCGTGACGCGCTTACCGTCTCCTTTAAATGCATGATGGCGACCTAAGTTTCGTCGACTGTGCAAACTACAAATACGGTGAGATCCTAACACCACCGCATACCAATACCTATGACCGTTTGTTTGCTTAGAACTAGTAAGGCCTGCTTTCGCAAATTTTCTTTTGCTTGCTTGCTTGCTTGCTTTCTTTCTTGAAATATGGTTTTGCCACTTTAAAACCATTGCTTGTTTGTTTTGAAAATGGTTACAATTCAAACCATTTTCATTTCTGCTTGCTTGAAAAATGGTTTAATAATTTAAAACCATTTGCTTGTTTTTCAATTATGGTTTAAATCAAAACCATTTGCTTGCTTTCTTTTTAAAAGTATGATTGAATGCATCCAACCCATTACTTGCTTTCTAAACTCATTTCTTGCTTTACAATATGGTTTTAAAATCAAAACCATGAAATATCAGTGTAAAACAGTTTATAATAATAATAATATACTAGTATTTGGAAAATGAGTTTAGAACACTCCCTTCTTTGCTGGCAAACTTGGAGCACAATTCCACACTTTCCGCCTTTGCTTTTTAACTCACTAACCGACACGACGACAATTAATCGCCACGATAACGTATACCTTAACGCACTTCCTAGACTCTTAGTCACACTAACGACAAGTCATTTCATTACGAGGTACGCCACGCTTCACGAAGTCCCAATCTACATTCAACCCTATCTTAATCATTTAATGTTGTTCCTAAACTATCGTGTGCAATGACTCGCTTAATTACACAAAAACATAGCATTCCGGGCATTTTGGGCACACCTTGACCCACGGCATACGTTGCATTCTCAGCAGCATGTACCGTATTACGTTGACATGCACCGCACATATTGGTCGCCGTAAGTGTACCGGTACACCCCTGTACATGTACCGGTACACCCTCCGAAATTTTGCCCATATTTGCTTCTTTTGACACCATTTCACTTCATACAACTTCTATAATTCCTAACACCTCAAGAATTATCATGGAACTCATCTCAAAACAACTTCACAACTCTTGAATTGGTGGTTTGGAACTCATACCACAAAACCTTAGGTGAAAATCCAAGAACTCTTTTGAATTTAACCAAAGGTCCACCAATTCTTCTAAACATCATATAATTTGATGATTCCATGTTTATTTTCTCCCAATTGGGGTTTTACCCTCCTAACCTCAACAAATCAAAGGTTTATGTGATCTTTCCACAAAACCTAGACCAAAGGAGCAACTAATCTCCATACCAAACCTTAAGAATCCAAATACCCATGGTTACAAGGCAAAAACATACCTGATTTTGGATTTCTTCTCCTTCTCCTTCTTCTTCCTCTTCTTCCTCTTCTTTTCTCTTCTCCTCACCTCACCAACGTGAACCCTAGCCTTTGGAGACCAAATGAATTTTTGGCTTTTGTTTTTCCCATTTTTATATTCTAATATTTCCTTTAATTGCCATCAAGTCCTCCACACTTTAATATTGCAAATCAATTCTTGTTATTTATATGATGGCCCATCTCTACTTTGATTTTGATTTTCTCATATCATATTTCGCTTAATGACAATTTTAATCTCTTATTCCTCATACACAACCTTGCCTATAATTTATCATTTCCTACATTTGTCTCCAAAATACTACAATGTGACACTGCACTCTTTATACACCCCTACAAGATCGCGTACCTACACTTTCTGGATGGTGTTACAAAGACACAACACAATAAGTATCTAAAGATACTATACAATACTGAAGTGTCATAGCACAAAACAGGAGTGCCGAAGCACTAATCGTAACAGAGCGCGTAGTAATCGTAATGTAGAGTGCTATAGCACTAATCAGATAGAGTGCCGAGCACTAATTAGACAGAGGTCATAGCACTAATCAGAACAGAGGCGAGCACTAATCGTGACAGAGTGTCGTAACACTAATCAGACAGGAGGCCGGGGAGCACTAATCGTCAGAGTGCCATCAAGACTAACAGAGGCCGAAGCACTACTGCAATGTATGTTGCCAAGATCTAACAGAGTGCCGGCACTAATCGGTCAGAGTGTCGTCACATCTACCAGGAGGTCGGCACTAATCGCATCAGAGTGTCATCGCTAACAGAGTGCCGAAGCACTAATCGTAACAGAGGTCGTCGCACCATCAGAGTGTCAGGTCATTTAATACCTGGTCTGTGTATCCACCATTATATGCATTATGAAACTTCCTATCTTATTATTGGGGCATTTACTTTACTCCCATCGAACTCGCCGAGGCGGTTAAGCCGCGCGAGGTACAGACATTTTTCAATTTAATTTCATCATTTCCTATACTTCGTAAAAGTAATTTTAGCTTAAAATACCAAAAATAACAAAATAGGTTGCAATGAGCCATCCGGCATCGCATAGGTTCGGTTCGAGGGTCACACTTAAGACAGTTTAGGGTCAGACTGCAGACAGCTTTGTTATCGTGATCACCGTATCGATACAAGTTCAAAGGTGTACCGGTACAGGTCTCCGAAATTTGCCCATAAATGGTAATTTCACCATTCATAGATCACTTCTATTACATCCTTCATCAAAAACTAACATGGAATCAAAACAACTCCACCATTTACTAGTCAAAGAATCCATGATTCTACCCAAGTTCACCCAATTCTATAAAACCTTGGAATCGTGAAGGATTCCATATCTACCATTATCAACTAGATTTCCAACCAAACTTCCTTAAATCTATAGTTAGGATGTCTTCCTAACAAAACCTCTAGAAAAGGGAACCAAATTAATTCCAAAAGAAAACCCTAGCAATCCATACCAAGAAGCTCAGGTACAAAAATCATACTAAAATCCATGCAAAAGTCATGATCCATACTCTTTGGCTTGATCTCTCCCTTTTCTTCCTCTTCTTTCTCCTTCCTCTTCCTCTCTCCTTCCCAGAAGTTTGTTTGGAGACCAAAATAACTCATTTGGTCTCCTCCTATTTATAGTGAAAGTTTTTATTATTAGCCTTAGTGTGAGCCTAAATCCGGGTCCGTTGATCACCACAACTCATACAAGCTGGGATGTCTGTTACCCATGCCACTTTTTAGAAAATCGGATAGAGTCTCACTACAAGGAAAAAGTTAATCAATGACGTGTTAAAGGCGTCATTGAAGAGTTGCAATGACGCTTTGCTAAAGTGTCATGGTCTCGACTGTCATTGTATATGTTTACACACAGTGACGCTTATTGTGAACGCCATTTTGCGGTATCAAAACTATGACACTCATTTAAAGCGTCATTCTTTACTCATCATATTTCAATCTAATATCTTAACTATGACACTTATTTGAGCGTCATTGATTTTTATATGTTCGTTTTAGAACCATGACACTCATTACAAGTGTCATCATCTTTCTCACATTAAAAATCATATTTGCATTGATTTCATTGGTTATAAATCCTGATATAAAAAATATAATAATTACTGAAAATGTACACATAATATGAAAGTCATATATATAAGAAAAAATTATATCAAAGTCATATGGATAAGCAAACAAACTATCTATATACACATTTATCCAAAATTACAACAAATATTTCTAACAAGCTTCATAGATTCTATGAGTAGGAGTACATATTGTTCCTTAATTTATTGCTAGTGGATGATCCATTTATGGGAGAGTGCTAAGCCCATCAATATCACCACATGAGTCCATCTCTTCCTGTTCAAATATGGAAATGAAGTTTTAGATATAGAAAAACCAAACAAAGAATTTTAGACCAACTAGACTAAGATATTTAAGATTACTTTGATGAGTGCTAGTTCGTTGACTTTCAAGGTATTAAATAACATTGAACTCAAATTAGAATAATACTTAGAAAAAGAACAATGATAACTTGCAAGATGCAAATTTATCAAAGTTGTTAACGGAAAAAGGAATGTAAATTCTTCTATTTGGATCAAAACATTTGTAACCTTTATAAATTTGATAGATTTGTCAAAGATACAAACACAACCAAAAGGTTACAACCAAGAAGTTCCTAAAAAATGTGTACAAATGTTATATATTAATTGTAATTGAGTCCCACCAATATAATGAAGGGTAACTTGGATTGAGCTAAGAGGGAAGGCCATTTTCAATATTATCAATGCTTTCTTTCATGTTTTCCACTTTGTTGATGGGTGTATGGACAAGGATACTAAAAGTCATACCAAATTCATTAAAGAAATGTAATAATAATTTATACTCTCTTCCTTAATCAGTGTGCATGGTTTTGATTATTTTTTATGTTTTATTTTTTGGTCAAACATTGATGAACACTTGATTGCACGTTCTACCACTCATATTACATAGTCTTTTTGAGTGTGAATCGCCTAAAGCCCCTAATTTAGTCATATGGTAGTCCTTATGCCTGAAATTAATGTTTTCCTTGAGTTTATATAATTTTTCAGGTTTTTAGGTACTTTTATGAACTCTTGGAGAGTAAGAAGATTAGCCACGTGTGGTTATTAAGACTAACTATGCATAATGGTTCCTGAGACCTATGGCTTGAGGCTAAGGCCGTATATCGGTCTTAGGATTGATTCGCGCTACAAAGAGGGTCGAGCTAAAATCAACAAAATTTATATACACTCTGAGCCTCCTTACTATCGCCGTGAGTCAAGCTACTGGCAGTGATAGTGGTCTAGGGTCAACACTGGGATGCAAGCCATCCTAAAAATGATTTGCATAAGTGCACGGTTGCAAGGCTTTTATTTGGACTTCTTTGGATTTGCTTCAAAAAACAAAGGGAAGTAGGTTGAAACTGAGAAATTGTAAAACTAAAATGAAGTGAAAAGTTAACTTTGAAGATTTAGGTCACTAACTTGGTAAGTTAGGGCAAACAAGTGTCCTGGTTTTATCCTCGCTTATGACATGCAACCTATAGTCCAAAGGCATAACCGATCTTATGTTTAACTAGCAAACCTCACCCTCGTGAATCAACTCCTATTCGGGTCAACACGTAGCATGCATCTATGGCCCCTTATCGCTTGGAAACCCTAACATTTAAATATCATTTCAAAGGCTCAGAAGACCATTTAGCAAATCACAAGGCATCTAGCATTAAGTATGCACCGTGATCCTAAAGCATGGAGAGACACAAACTACAACATTCAATGCTATTCAACCCTAATTTGAGAAGCACTGGGGTCATAAACACGCATATGGCTTTTAATACAAGAGGACAACCTCGCATATGCCCCACCACCAAGCTAGCTTCCTTCCTCTTCAAAGAAAGAGGCTTAGGCTAAGCATCTCAGCTTGTCATCCCCAAGAGTGGCTCATGCACCAAGAGTAAGAGGCAAAGAAAGAGAAGAGAGAAAAGCAAAACCCTAACTAAAAATACGAGACTTTATTTACAAAATGAAAACTTACAAATTCTTCTCTCCCTCCAATTCTTGCTTTTCCCAAAATTTCTATATTTATTACAAAAGAGAGGTTTATAGGCCACCTCAATACATGAAAATACCAAAACCTACACTCCGCTGCTAAAGGACAAGAGAGTAATACACCAAATTTGAAGTCGGCTAGCATTAAATACAAAAGCATGACTCCAGGTAGTTGAATTTCATTTGAAGTCAAGAATTCGCTTAGGTAGCTTAAATCACCAGCATACGAAAATGTGAAATTTCGCAAAGCCCGGTAATTCTACTTCAATGAAATTTCGCTAGCTTAGCGAAATTTTCGTGAGTAGCGAAAATACAAAATTTCGCTAGGAACAGTGCCTAGCGAAACTGGTTTGGTCTAGCGAAAATTGGCAATTACAGAGTCATAAATTTTTCGCTTAAGGTCATAAATTTCGCATTCTAGCTAAAATTCTCGCAACTCTAGCCTGTACCTGTGCTTTACATCTCCACCGCATTTCATCCCGTCTTCAATCAGATCAATTTTTCTTTCACTTTGCCTTTCAGTTTTTCATTGATTCTTGGGCTAGCTGGGATGGTCGACACTTGAGTTCAAACTTCATGATTCGTCATACATCTCGAATAACTCCCAAAGTGCGCAAACCCGCAAAACACCCAAAAATAACCTCTAACATAAGTGATACTAAGAAGACGGAACACTTCAATCTGGCACAATGACATGATTAGTGTGCACAAAAGCACCAAACCTATCTAATATGTGGTTCAAAATTGTACTTTTGGGCACTAATCAGGGATAGGTTATCGTGCCGAGAAAGACCAATGATATACTGCTAACTGACTCAATATATAGCTGAGATTTAGGATTTAATTAAACCCAAGTCATCGGGATTATCCCCGCAACTCAAAAGCCCTAGCTTTTATATTCATAGTTAATCAAGATATCCATTCGCACAATTAGGCAAATAAGTAAATCATTATTTTATGGTAATCCATAAACACTACTAAGGTTAGACTAAGTAGGTTATCCAAAACCACGGTAAGGTGGTGTGATTTACGTCATGTAACGATGACAAAATAGTTTAATGTGTGAGTGTGTAATTTTAAGACCATGGCCATGAGATCGATGTACATATCAACCAAGTCTACTCTGTTATGTTACAAAGAAGGAAAAATTGATGTATGTGTGCTTAGTTAAACTTACTAATAAACAGAATAAAACATGTATTGACAATAAAGCTTTATATTAGTATCATGAATTAAGTATTGGCATGATACTAGTGATGCATAGTAGTTATAATTGGTCTTATGCAAATAACTATATATCTGTAGAACAACAACCAAGAACAAGGCCTTGTAGATGTTGGAGGTTCTGGTGATTTTTATAAGTACCCATCCTAAGGTTGAGCCAATTCCAAAATTCATAACTATATTGACTAACATGAGAACCACCTACAAATTAATCGAAAATTAACAAACAAAGAAAAATAGCTTAAATTAGTAGTTCATACATGGACTAATCCGGAGAGAAAACAGATTTAAACTCACATAATAACCAAACTGCTAAATGTAAATGTTTTAGCCAGGTTGCAAGATATAAGTGATACAATTTAGTCATAAAAAATAATAAAGAACAAATATAATGACCTACGGGTAGTTTCCAGAGACATTGAGACACACACAATTCCAGAAGAAACATCAACAGCAGTATATACCCAGGCAAAGTATTTAATTTAAATAAGAAAACTAATCCATGAATCACTGAAAAGTATAAGATACAAAGAAATGTAATGTCAACAAATGGCTTGCAAGAAGAGGCACGACTAGGAAATCTTAGAGTTGGAAAATTGAGCCCAACCCATTGGGCTAGCCCGACCAACTCAAAATTAGGTCGTAATTAGGCACTATTTTATCGCTCAAAAAAACCAAGCCAAATTTGGCCCGACTGACCCTCCTGAATTTTAACTTTATAAGGCAATTTAAGCCCGATCCACCCGGAATTAGGGTCGGCTTAGACTACTATTTTATTGACCCGAAAAAAATCGAGCCAAATTTAGCCCAGCTTGATGTGAGCCCTATTGACCGCCGGAATTGCCAACTCTAGGTAATCTACATACCCATAAAATTTCCTAAATTAGAATGTCCAACACATTTATAATCATCACAATAAATTTACTATAATTAAAATATCTTATATTGATATAAGATATTTTACAAATTCCATTTTTAAAAATGATTTCTTACTTTTTTTAAAAATTTATAGGTTTTATATAGATTTAGAATTACCTTTTGAAAATTGAAAATAAAAAGTAAATCACCAAAAACACACCATGAGAAGGAATAACTCAAAGGTATATATTTATAATGTGTGATATATATATATATATATATATATATATATATATATATATATATATATATATATATATATATATATATATATATTTAATATATATTATAATATTAATTTAATATTAATATGATAGAAAATAGAGAAGGAGACTTGAGAGGAAAAGAGGAGGGAAAGATAAAGTGAGAAAATTAAAAAATAAATTTAAAGTTAATATATTGCTTTATTATTTGAACTAATTTCACTTAATTTAATTATTCAATATGGAGAATAAATAACTTGAAAATGTATACATTTCTAATAACTTGAAATTTTTAAACAATACCCCTGCTTTGCAAGTTCCCAAAGAAGCAAACCATTGCCACATTTAGCATCATTTATTTGATCTGGATGTGACCTTGAGAAACTTCACGCACAAGCCTTTATCCAGAAGCAACAATCATGACTTCAACCCCAAATCTATAAAATGGGAAAAAACTCATAAATGAGTTCTATGCAAGATAAAGCAGAAAGTGAATAATATAGTAGAGTACAATGTAGTGGAATAATATAGCAGAAAGATAACAATTAGTAAAACTCTGTCCATGGAAACACTTCAAAAGACATTAGCTACTACTGACTCAGAACAACCAATTACAATTCCTTTCATCTCACAATTGTTTCCTCCAAAGCCTTCATGTTCTTTCATCCCATATACACCATGTAGTCTGCAAGATTACAATAGGCCAAGAATTCAACCAAATTGTGCCTCCAAAATTCTAGTAGTTACGGCTCAACAAAAAATGATACAATTATGAATTTATGAAGCACTATCACAAATTAATAATCAAGAGAAGCTCCTACATTCTTCACGACAACCCAACCCCCTTTCTTTCCAATTCACACTTACACACGTATAGCCAATTAAATAAATTTTTGATAGGTAATCAATGGAATAAATTTTACTTTCCTCGTTTCTTTACCTATTTTATGGGTCATTGCCCTAAGAAAGCTTCACTAGGGGTAGTTTGGAAGACCATATTAATATGCAGTGGGTGGACTCTAAATCATCTTGATTTATATGTGATATTGATATATGAGAATAAAAAGTTAAATTGGAACATCATGAATAAAGTTTCATATCAAAGGCCAATCAATTTCTTGTTTTGAAATAAAGAAAAAAAATGTGGAATCACATATTTTCATATTATTCTAAATACACAATTTTATGACTAAAATTAAAAAGAAGTTGCTACCTTATATGAATTTTTTAGTCACAAAAGTCCTATTGAGAAAATGGTAAACATCCACTTTAAAAGATGCCACATGTAAGGTCTGAAAATATTTTTGACAAAAATGAACTACTATTAAATCTAGAAAAAGTTAACTTTTTATCTCAAAGAGATGACAAGATATACCCTGAGCCACGTAAATCTCATATCAAGCTCAGAATTTAAGCTCATCCCTTCTTATCTTAAGTGCAATATACCAGGGGTTAACCTATAACTTATCAATTAACATATTTGTTTAGAGTTCTCACCAAACCAGTTACCAATTACCAATCTTGTTCAGCACACTCTCAAAAGAGGGAATCCTGAGTAGGACTTGCACCATGGAAATAAAAAGAAAGAAGTTAACCTCTTATGCCAGTCAAAAAGAACATGAGGGAAAAAAGGAGGTCATCAACTTGACACTCAATGTCGTCTCCATTCCTTAGGGGGTGAGGACTAACAAGAAATTAAGGAACATAGAAATTATAACATTGTTAAGATGATGCTTTTACTAAAAGAAGGGAATGGACACCCACTTATTTGTCAACAAGTCAAAACCCTATGATGTAAGTGAAGGTGGTTTCAAGCAATATAATTACACCTCGATTATAAAAAAAAACATAATTACACCTCAACAAGTAACCAAGAAAATGGGTTAAAATCTTCATATTGTAATAAAAAGCAGCCACCACTAGAAGGAGTTTTCTTTTGATTTAGTTGTCCCACATTGCGCAATTTTAATGTTTGTGGATTAAAACATAAAATGTAAACCAAAAACAAACAACCAAAGGCCAAAAATTTAAACATACAAAGTAACTTGAAATAAAGGTGAATGCAGAAATAAGTCAAATGAAAGAGTAATGATATCGCTACCTATAACTGAAGTGTCCACCGTATGCACAACAACACAAGCCAATGAAAAAAAATGCAAATAAAATACATATATTACAGGATCAAACCAACACTCACCAAAGTCCACCAGCATGGCCACGTTCACGGAAATTTGTCAATTTGCACATGCAGCATTGATTCGTGCCACGGTAGGGTGATTCGGAATCAACAATATTTGTATCCTTAGTTCCTCCTACCGTCAGAGTCAAGTTTACCGCAAAGATAGCGGTCTAGGCCTAACACGGGATGGGTTTTCATCCCACGGTAATGACGGTATCGTTGTTTGAAAATGGTAAAGCTTTTGTTAGATTTATGGATTTGTTTCAAACAAAGGGGGTTGTTTATATCGATAACCGCAATGGATGAAAGTGAATGTGAATGGTAACCTTGAAGGCTTGGGTCACTAACCCGACAACATGGGGTGTTACGTTGTCCTCGGTTATTTCCTCGCATTGGGTGGCAAAAATGACATATAGTCAAAGCCAAACCGATCTTTGTTTAGCTATAAAACCTAACCCTAGAACCACTCTATTTGAGTCAAGACAAGGTTATGCATTCAAAGTCCCATTCGCTTAAAAACCTAGCACTCAACCTCATTTCAATGGTTCGTGAATGGTATCTAAAGGATATCGCTGCATCTAGCATTAAGTATGCACTAACCCTAAAGCATGGCAAGTATCAATTGGGCTAACAACATTAAATGCAGAGCATTAAACCCTAGTTTGAAGGTATGGAATCATAAATGCGCATCAGATCATTTACAAGATGAGGACAACCCAAGAACAACCCCAAAACCAAGCTATCAACCCTCCTCTTCATATTATGAGGCTTAGGCCAAGATCTTCGAGTTGTCATCCTCAAGGGAATGTTCGCGCTGAGAAATGAAAGAAAGAAGAGAGAGAAAAGAGCAAATGAAACCCCCGAAATGAAAGTCATGGAAAATTCTATAAAATGAAAATTTTCTTAAAAGTCGCTTAGGTTACAAAGTTATGGGGTTTATATAAGACAACCCAAAGTGTGAAAATACTAAACACCTAAAAATATGAAATTACATAAGGCTATAATGGTAATACACCAAAACGGGTCGTTCGGGGATCAACATACAAAATCACAGGGGCGTTAATTTCGCTTATGCAGGAATTTCGCTTAGATATTAAAATTTCGCTTAGCCTAGCCAAATTTCGCTTAGCTTAGCGAAATTCTGGCAGTAGATACGCCGAATCGAAAATTTCGCTTATCAACAAAGGACTCACATTTAGCGAAATTTCGCTAGCCTAGCGAAATTTAGAGAGATAGCTTAAACCAGTATTTTCGCTTAGAACAAGATTTGGTAGATAGCGCAATTTCGCTTATCTGTTGTGGCTCATTTCTCGCTAGGGATTGCGAAGCCGCTATGATTATAAATTTTCGCAATCCTAAACGAAATTTTCGCAATCATAGCGAAAATCCTGATCGCCTGCTTTGTTTACTCGTGATTCACGTATCTATGCATTCTCCTTCCTTCAAAATCCAATTTCAAATTCCTTCATTTTTGATGGTTGAAAACAACACCGCAAATCTTCAAAGATAAATGGCCGAGGGTACGAAGACCCGCAAAATTACCAAAACAAGCTCGAAAATGGCATCAATGGAACTAAGGACCTCGCACATCAATTGGCTTAATTGACATGATTAGTGCGCAAAAAGCACTCAAAACCTATCTTGGATAGGGCTCAAAATAGCACTTTGTGGGCACTAATCACACCCCCCAACCGACACGTTGCTAGTCCCTTAGCAATGCTAAAACAATAATGGGATGCATGCTGTGATTTTACAAAAAGTATGGGGCCATGGTTCAAAGTGTATGCATTGTAAACATTACCTTTAAAATGAACAATTTACACCTCGTTAGAAAAACCTGACATGAGAGAACAGTAAACTATATAAGAACAAGTTTTAGGCCAACATCGATCCTAAAGAAATCCCAACCTGAATTTCCACCAAAATCTAATGATTCCTAATGTAACCAAAGATTGAGCCAAGAACTGCAAAATTATTCCCTCCCCCAACCTAGCTAATTCCATGGCCTTAAACTATCGAACAACCCAACAGATTAGCTACACACTCCTATGTCTCTTACTTCTGACTAAATTGTAGGGCAATGCTAAAGACTCGACTTCACCAAAGTCCGTAACGGGGTCCACCGATGACTCCCAACCAATTAAGGTTTAGGCATCAAGCCAAAAGGATCACTTGACCACAAACTCTACAGGCTTCACCCCGGACTCCGGATGACTTCGAGAATTAAGCACCTACAACACGCTAAACTCTACCCATCCACCCATGTAACGAACACTAAGTCGATGACTCCCAACCTCAACTAAGATTTAGGCATCGGGTTTCAAAGGCTTTCGGCCATATACCCTCGGATCGTGTTCGTTTCAAGGCAAAGCGCCACGGGTTTCATTCTTCTTTCCTCTTTCTTTTCTCTTTCGCTTTTTCTTTTCCTTTTGGAAGACCAAGCATTGGTCTTCATATATGGGTAACACTAACCTATTATAGGTCGTCAACATGTCTAAGGCCGGCTTTGCAAGGCGAAAAGAGGTACAAAATTTCACAACCTATTGGTGCAATCTGGTGTGCAGTGTGTGAATTAGCTAAAGGGGGAATGTTCAAGGTTGAATATGCTGAAACTTCAATGGACCAAAAACTGAATCATGCATGGAATTGTCCTAGCATTAAGGTAACAATAGGGTTTCAATTCTCCAATTAAAGGCAATTCAATTGTTCAATTAAAAGCAATTCAATTGTCCAATTGAAAGAAAAAGTAGATACACAAAATAAAGACACAAAAGTGATAAGACAAATTAAAGACAAATTAAGTCGCCATCGCAGATCCGTGTGATCACCAAAGAAAACTCGAATTCCAATATGAAAGTTACTTTTAATCGTATAGTATGGAATGCAAAATCACGGATGGGACCGCATCACCAATTATGATGGTCGAGAGGCGGGGGCATTTCCATTTGTCGTGTTATCGCAATACAAACAAAAGGAAATCAAATGTCAAACTCGATTGCTACCACAAATTTTAAACAAAAGGATATTTAATCTAAACTAAACAATGAGAACAAGGGTCGCTGAACTCACAAAGAGCCACCCTTAGACGGTGGATCAGAGGACTCAGTGGGGGTCCAAATAGAGAATTCTCCCCGACACCGCCGTGACAACATAGTGGCTTCACCTCATTCATTGACTCGATCAATTCTATCATCATTTGGATCGAGCAGTCCACCAACCATCGTAAGCTTCACAATGAATGACCCGCCCATCGCGATTTGAGCTTCGCCTTAAATAGATGCAGGTTTGAGTCACAGAGGACTTGGTCCCCTCACGAAATTCTTCCCAAGTATCATCCGGTCATGCCATTTTTTTATCTTTCTTGCAATCTTCTAATCTCAAGTAGGCATCATTTCGTATTTCTTCCAACTCATCGAGATCGAGGAATCTCTTGATTCCTACCGTTAGATCCGTGTTCGCTTTTTTATCGCCCACCATGCCTTATATTCGATCTCCACCGAGACACGCTTTACCATAGACCAACCTAAAAGGACATTCCATGATCATTTTGAGCCGCTCGCAGCCCACAAATGAATCGCCGCCTTTGATGGACGCCTTTTCTCTATTTAATACCTTCATCGTATCGGTCTTAATCTCTCTCGTTAGCAAGTTCCACTTGACCACTTGTTCGAGGATGGTAAGGGTGGCTACTCGTGGTTTCACACCATATTTAGCCAGCGAGGTTTTCAAAAGATTTGTTGCAGAAATGTGAACCTCCATCGCTAATAATGGCCTTTGGCACCCCGAACCTAGAAAAGATGTTTGCTTTCAAGAATTTAAGCACCACTCTGTGGTCATTGGTTTTACAGGGGATTGCCTCAACCCACTTGGACACATAGTCTACCCCCACCAAGATGTACGTATGACCATATGACGTGGGGAAAGGTCCCATGAAATCGATGCCCCACACATCGAATAGTTCGACGACTAAAATTGGGTTCAAGGGCATCATGTGACTACGGCACAACTTCCCAAGCTCCGCATCTATCACATACACGTGCACATTTGGTGTGTGCCTCTCAACAAGGAAGGCCAAGAGAAACTGCATCGCAGCACCTTCATCACGTCTCGAAGCAAATGACCACTACTGTGCACTCTCACGGCAAAGGCTCGTGACCCCTCGTTGTTCCTCCTCGTGCACGCACTTCCGATTATTTGATCCGCATTTCGCATTTCAACAAGAAGGGTTCTTCCTAACAATAGGAATGGATCTTCGCAAAGAAATACCTTCATCCTGCTCTTTCCACTCATGATTTCCTGCGGGCAGGAAATTGGCAATGCGAAAGATAACAGTGGAGCTTTTTCCAAACAGATAGTGATTCTTCAGTGGAATTCATCATCACGGGTGGCCATGAAAGTGTCGCTGGCTATCATAACCTTGAAAGATGATCTCACACTACATTCTCTACTCCCTTCTTGTCTTTAATTTGCAAGAACTCCTCAAGTAAAAGAACCCATCTGGATGAAAGCTCTTGCTTTCGTGATTTTGCTCGTCAGAGATACTTCAGTTTTAATGGTCCGTGAAACACTATATCGCACTACCAAGTATGATCGAAATTTGTCTAAAGCATAGACCACTGCCAACAATGCCTTCTCTGTAGTAGTATAATTCCTTTGTGCTTCATTCAAGGTTTTGCTTGCATAATAGACTACATGAGGTTTCCCATCTTCTTCGCCGAAAGATCGCACCGATAGCAAGATCACCGGTGATCAGATTTACTTCAAAAGGCAACCGCGGCCAGTGCTCGCATTGGTCAGGCAAAAGAGTCAAATGGGATTTCAAATTTCTTCAAAGCCTTCTGCATCTTTTTCTCCCCAAACAAATTTGGCATCTTTTCTGGGGAGCCAGCATGTGGGTTTAGCACCTTGGAGAAGTCTTTACTGAATCTTCAGAAGCCTCGTATGACCAAGGAATCGCTTAACCGTTTTACATTCGCTGGGACTCGCACTTGAAATAAGTTCAATCTTTGCTTTATCAACTTCTATTCCCGTCGGGAAATAATGTGCCCCAAGACAATTCCTCGTTAACTATAAATGGCACTTCTCCCAGTTACACTGTGTTCTTCTAGGCACCTTTTCAGATGGCCCCAGATTAGCCGACATTCCTCAAAATCGCCCCATACAAGGATGTCATCCATGTATACTCCATTATGCGCTCCACCATATCGCGAACATGCTACATACATCTCCGAAAAGTGGTCATGCCAAAGCACTGGGTGGCATCCTCCTATAAGCATATGTACCAAATGGACAAGTGAAAGTGGTCTTTTCCGATCCTCCCGGCACCCTATCCGAAATACCCTCAATACCCATCCAAAGCAATAGAATGGTGTCCTGAACCTCTCAAGGAGCTTATCGATGAATGGCAACGGGAAGTGATCTTTTCTCGTTACCTCATTGAGCCCTCCTATAATCTATGCACACTCTCCAACCCATGAAGTGAGCCCAGTAGACAATTCTTCACCCTTTTCATTTTTCACAGCTTGTCACCCACTTTTAGGCACCACCGAAGCCGTCACCCAAGTACTATCCGAAATGGGGTAAATGATACCGCTCGGGAGCAATTTCAGACCCCAATGCAACTACTCTCGCGTGGGGTCTAATCCTCCTACCGTGGCCGCCTAACAAATTTTAGACCTCTTCTTCCGTGTAAATGTGATGAGTGCGCATTGTTGCTTATGCCTTAGATCAGAAATTTTCCACTCCAATGCTTGCTTGTTCCTTTTAGAGGCGCAGCGTCATGCCTGTGAAGTGGTCAACAGCTGATGAAATCGCCAACCGGGCACTCGCCATTTTCTTCCCAGAATGCATACTTTAACTCAACTGAAGTGGGCTCAGCTCATCTGCTGAGGTTCCTTCGTCTGCCACCATCAATAGAGGTAGAATTTCTATTTTCTCTTCCAAGACTCACAAGACTAAACTTCATGCCTTGAGGTTCTTGTTGGTCTCAAGGCACTCGCCAGATAACTCGGGTTAATGCATCTTGCACTTGTCGCCGTTACCGGCTTCTTCAAGAATTGCATCTATCATACGTACTTCTTCACACTCATCTCCCTCTCGCGCATATGTTCACTCGATGAAAGATATTGAGTTCTAAGGTCATGTTCCCAAATGTGAGTTGCATAACTCATCTCATAGCTTTATTATGCATTCGAAGTAGCCAAAATGGTCTCCCCAATATAATGGGCAACATGATTGGTTCCCACCGCACGGCCTTCAGGTCAAGTAATGACAAAGTCCACTCCGGGTAGTGAATCGCCTACTCTATATTAACACGACCAATGGTCCCCTTGGTATCTTAATTGTAATCTACCTACTAGTGACGCAGGGGATGGACGGGGTTTAAGCTCACCCAAACCAAGTTATTTTGATACGGAATACTACAACAGTTCACACTCAGCTCCTGTTCAATGCGCTTTCTCCACGCTAATGCCTCCAATATTAACCGAGATTGTAGACATCCTGGTCTTTTATATTTCATCGAGTCTTGCACTCAATAATAGCACTCACTTGCTCGGCCGTAAAGGCTTTCTTTGCTTACATTAAACCTCTCACCGCATGTCCTTCAAAAATTTCGCATAGCGGGACTATGGATCATGTCATGAGAGGAATGTTAATCTTTACTCAGAAACCTCTAGCATTTCTGTTCGTTAACGAATTTTTCTTTTTCGGAGAGCCTCGGAACGGAGGGGGTACACGTTTCTTCACCTCCTCTCTATTTACCGAGATCGATCTCTGCGGGCGGGTCACTATCGCGGGGGAGGGGATGAAGGCTCCAAAAAGTGCAATTTTCAACCCCATATTAGATAGGTTTTGAGTGCTTTTGTGCATTAATCATGTCATTTATACCACCGAAGTGTTCTAGTCTTCTTAGTAACACTTATGCCATTTAGAGGGTATTTTTGGTTGTTTTGCGTGCTTAAGACTTTCGGGAGTCCAATCTCGAGTCAAATGCTGAATCATGAAGTTGGAACTCAAGTCTCACCATCAACTGCACCCCCAAGATTTCAATGAGAAAACCAAGGCAAATGAAGAAAATGTGATGCGCTTGAAGACAGAGGCAAAGGTCAAGGACCAACAAAACTGGAATTTTCGCTAGAGTTGCGAAAATTTTCGCTAGGATTGCGAAAATTTCGCAACCTTAGCGAAAATTTCGCAACCTTAGCGAAAACACCAAATTTCGCTAGGCCACTTCAAGCCAGCTAGGGGCACCATTTTTAGCTTAAAAACCTGGATTACATCAATAACATTAGTTTAAATAAATTTCGCTAGCTGGGGCGAATTTTCTGCCTTAGCGAAATTTTCCATTTTCTAGACTCCGCTGATTTCGCATTAGCGAAATTCCTCAGCCTAGCGAAATTTGATGCCTCGTCATGCTTTGTAATTAATGCCAAACCGCCTCCAAACTTGGTGTATTACCTAATTGTCCTATAACTTAGCCAATTTCATAGGTTTTTTGGTATTTTCATATCTTGAGGAGGCCTATATGTTCCCTCTTGTTTTGTAATCGATATACAATTTCAAGAGAACAACTGCGGAGAAGATATTTTGTAAGTTTTTAGTTTTGTAACAAAGCTCTTATTTTAGGTTTTGCTTTTATTTCTTTTCTTCTTCTCTCTCTTTCTTTCTCTCCCTTTTCCCTACGCTAAACACACCTCTTGAGATGACAACTCAAGATAGCCATGTTTCCCTCCTTCCTTGGAAGAGGAAGGAAGCTATTCGTGCGGCATATGCATGTTGTCCTCTTGTATTGTGTTACTGTATGGTATTTATGGCCTTATTCTCAAACATAGTCGCATAACATAGGATGTTATTGATTTGGCCAATACTCTATGCTTTAGGACCGTTGTCTTAGATGGTCTTTACGAGCCCTCCCGAGATAATATTTACATGTTAGTGGTTCTTCAAATTGGGTGGTTAAGTAACACTGCTATTATTTTCGCCAATACTTCCATGCTTTAGGATGCAAAGTGTTTGGTGAGAGATGCACTGCTGTTTATTTTGTCTTTACGGAAACAAAATGATAATTAAATGTTAGGTTTTAAACTAAAAGGGGCCATAATCGCATGCTACCCAAGCTAATTGGCAGAGATGTTTCATGGGTGAGGTCAAGGTTAAATATAGATCCGTTATGCCGTGGACTATATGTTGCATGTCATAACGCGAGGATAAAACCCGAGACACTTGTTTGGTCTTCTAATTCTGCCAAGTTAGTAACCTAAATCTTCAAAGTTAACTTTTCACACTTAACTTTCGCTTACAATTTTCGCCAAACCATTCTAACGCTTTTGAAACACACCTAAAGAGTCCAAAGAGGAAGCCTTACCTTCATGCAATCGGGATGCAAACCATTTATGTGGATGAAAACCCATCCCCGTGTTCGACTTAGGACTACTTACCGGGCAGCAGCTTGACCACGGCGTAGTATAACTTAGGTGTATATAAATTTTGCTGATTTTTAGCTCACCTTACTGTGCACGAATCGGGCCGGGATTGGGTTAGAGTTGGGATCACTGTATCGCTTACTACTTCTTAAAGTCACCACGCTTTACTTCATCAATTCTGCAGGATCCTTGGCCGAGCCTCTACTATGCACTCCTTCGTTGTCGTGGATCGAGGAACCTTCCTTTTTCTCGAATCCCGCAGCCGCCGGTTAGACAACCTTGAAATCTCGAGGCATATTGTCCAGCCTCTATTGGAGTGAGCTCTCAACTCCGCTTCAATTTTTTGGTTAGTCTGGACATTCAGTACCTTTTGTTCTTCTACAAACGTGCCTACCACTTTACTTTAAATCTCGTGGATCGTCGCTTCAACTCCGTGAGAAGATATCGAGTAGCCAGTCACAGCTGAAGTGGAGCCAAACTGGCCATTGCACCCGAGGACATATGTGGGTTTTGGCTTCATGATGTTCGATGATTTCTCCAGCTTAGGGGTTATAGGTGTTACCATATGGAGCATCTATGGGTGGTTTATTTTGATTTGTGGCAGCGGCATGCTCGTAGTGCTCCCAACATGACTATTCGTCGATAATCAACACAAGCTGGGTGGAGATGTGTAACTCATTTTATCAAGCCAGATTTCAGGTTGGCTTTTCATTTCCAAATGAATCCTTCGAGTCAGTCTGGTCAATTTTGCTTTATCTCGTGTTCGAAAGTGCATAACACCCTCAGGTGGTTCAAGGTTTTGATCTCTGCCCTCGATCTTGCCTATCCCATGCCTTTGAGGTTCTCGTACCATAGTTCAAAAGTCCATGGCCTCATCCGGTTTTTGCTCGTAGTTACCTCCACACATGGTTCCACAGTCAGTTTCATGGTCGACATACCATCATAAAATGGTTCACTAGCATCCATGTATCAAAACCATGGTGTGGGCATGCGTTGATGGTCTCAATGAATCTTTCCCAACACTGATAGAATTTCTCATTGTCATAGGCCGAAAAGTGTAGATCTCTCTCTTCAAACTGTTGGTCTTTGTGGCATTGAAGAATTTCTTCAAAAATTCAGCTTCAAGATCTCGCCAACCCTAATCGCTTCCTACCGCGGAATTGAGCCAAATCTGGCTTTGTCCTTGAGTGTCGCTGGAAATGCTTTCAAATTTGAGCAAATCCATGTCGCTTTATACCTTCCTGGAAGGTAGTGCATACCTCTCAAAATCCCTTATATGAGTGTATGGATTTTCATTTTCCATACCATGAAATGCGGGGGAGTAGGCACTAAATAAAGGTCTCACCGCCATCTTCAAGAGAGGTATGATGCAAGAAGGAGCACTAACTCTGGGGAGGGTGTATATGGTCCTCATCGACCGTGTCGCTGGGATTCACTGGGTACCAGCCGACTTTGTCGTTTCTTCGTAGAGGATCCATTTTCACCGGTGGTAATAATCGATTATTAACCTTGTTCACTGTGTACGATTCAGAATTCACCTCGATATCCCTCTATCCCCAAGGTCGCGATAAACACTGCTACACAAAATGAGACACAAAGAAAGAACACAAACAAACTTGCCAAAAGGGTTAGTGTTAGCTAAAAAATCAAAATCAATCGAAGAAACAAAATGGGCAAGAATCGCCTCAGTGGTGGAAACTCCGCAGCTTATTGCAAATGCAATTCAAAAAGGGTCTAGTAAGGTCACCTACACTCAGAATGTGGATTACAAGTACACATCAACTTATCATACGTAGTTTGGCACCATCCCCAAAGAACGGCTCCATTTGATCTGCAAGCTACTGTGAAGGTGATTCTAATCAACAATATTTGTATCCTTAGTTCCTCCCACCGAGTCAAGCTACCGCAAAGATAACATCTGTGTATTCAACACGGATGGTTCATCCCACGAATGATTTGCATCAGTGTTTGAAAATGGTGAAGCTTTTGTTTGGATTTATGGATTTGTTTCAAAATAGTGGGGGTTGTTTGTTTACTGATAACTGCAATGGCTGAGAGTGAAATGTGAAATGGTAACCTTGAATGCTTCGGGGTCACACCGACAAATACGGGGTGTTATGTCCTCTGGTTATTTCTCAGATTAGTGGCAAAATGACATATAGTCAAAGCCAAAACCGGATCTTTGTTTAGCTATAAACCTAACCCTAGAACCACTCCTATTCGAAATAAGACAAGTGTTATGCATTCAAAGTCCCATTCACTTTAAAAACCTAGCACTCAACCTCATTTCAATGGCTCAGAATGGCATCTAAAGGATATCAATGCATCTAGCATTAAGTATGCATCGAACCCTAAAGCATATATATTGACCAAAGGAACAACATTAAATGGCATTAAACCCTAGTTTGAAGGTATGGAACCATAAATGCAGCACCAGATTACGACCGCATGAGGACAACCTCCAACAACCCCAAACTGCTAGCAACCCTCCTCTTCGCGCATGGTGACTTGGGCCAAAGATCTCTCGGCTTGTCATCCTCAAGGAATGTTTGGCAAATGAGAAAATGAAAGAAAGAAGAGAGAGAAGAGAGCAAATGAAACTCCTAAATAAAGTCATGAAACTTTATAAAATGAAAATTTTCTTAAAAGCTGCTCTAGGTTACAAAGTTATGGGTTTATATAGTACAACCCAAAGTGTGAAAATACTAAAACACCTAAAATGAAATTACATAAGGGCTATAATGGTAATACACCAAAACGGGTCGTTTTGGGGGATCAAATATACAAAATCACAGGGGTAGCAATTTCATATGTGAATTTCATTAGATAGCTTAAAATTTCGCCAGCTTCAAAATTTCTTGATGTAGATAGCGTAAATTGGAAAATTTTGCTATCAACAAAGGAATTTTGTTAGCCAGCTTGCAAATTCCCTCAATAATAGCCTAGAGAACCAGGAGACAGCTAAACCAGGTATTTCTTAGGAACAAGATTTTCAAGCAGATAGCAAAATTTCGCTATCTAGCTTACCACATTCAGCTTAAATTTTCGCTATGATTGCGAAATTTTCGCAATCCCAGCGAAATTTTCGCAATCATAGCGAAAATCCTGGGATCGCCTGTTTTGCTCACTGCATCTCACTGCATCTATGCATTCTCCTTCCTTCAAAATCCACTTCAAATTCCTTCATTTTTGATGGTTGAAAACACCGCAAATCTTCAGCATAAATGGCTGAGGTATGCAAAGACCTCGCAAATTGACAAAACAAACTCAAATGGTACCGTGAACTATGGACCTCGCACATCAATTGGCTTAATTGACATGATTAGTGCGCAAAAAGCACTCAAAACCTATCTTGGATAGGGCTCAAAATAGCACTTTTTGGGCACTAATCAAGCATCCCAATAACTCTAAAGACCTAGCATTGATGTCACCACTTTAGAATCCAGTTCATACTTGTCATAAATGCTCACACAATACAAGCCTTAGGAATCAGAGTTAAAATTTAAATATCAATACATGTACTAATACTATAGTTCAACTGATAAGATTAATTTAAACAAATGTTCCTTACTAGTCTATGAAGATACATCTGTTTCTCTAACAACCTAACAAATATTAAGCAAACTTAATAAAACCATCCCACTTCCAAACGAATCTCCATTAATTTCAAAATTCTTAATAAATAAATTCACATTTCAAGTAAGAATTTTTTCAACAATCATAATCACAATCACATTTTCACATTCCACCGCATAATCTCATATCTTCACAACATAAAATCCACAAATATTTTAAAAATATGATTTTGTTTACACATATTTAATCAATTATAGCTTCTGAGAAATTTGAACTAGTAAATAGAAACGCAATCGCTAAATCTAGGCCAATGTAATTGGATCTCATAATCAAATAAAAGAATCCCCAACCAAACTATTTGACCAGTACGTTTGGTCACTGAGAAAAATAGGAAAAGCAAGCCAAAGTTTCCACCCTTGCAAGAGGGGAGCCTCATTCTCATTCGACGGGTGATTTTTCTTTCCTTCGATATATTATGCACTAAATTAATTGGTGCATTTATTTTCTCACTGCATTTCACAACCATTTTTACTGATTGGTCCTTCTCAATAATCACCAAATTTTCAAAGCTCTGTTTAATCGGATTTTTGCCCTTGAAATCGCTTTTCTACTTCATATGAAAGCCATGCCTTCTCTATTTTAAGAAATCATTTATCTTCCCAAAATCGAGTTTCTTTTTTCCAATCAAAAAAACCCAATGAAACTAGTGTCACTGATCTCTGTGATGATCATTGCTTGAATAGCTATCATAGCATTACAATATGGGTTCTTTCTTCAAAACAATACTATTGGTGGATCCATCAGATGATAGCTTATCTCTAGTCGATGGTTGCTATGGTCCATAAAAAGAAGCTGATATTGGCATTGTATTTTTCTTGGCCTTCGTTGTTTTGAATCAAGCATTGTACAAAGCACATGATTGAAGGTCACTTTTTCTCCATTATAATGGCTTGAAGAAGGCTTTAACCAAATTTGGGTCAATTCAGATTGGAATCCACCCAAGGCCTAGACAAGTCAAGTCTAACCTGAACCAAATTTTAACATTTTTACTATATTTAATGTATATCTTTGAGTTATCAATAAAGAACCCTAACTCTAGCGTGTTGCAAACCTAGTTAATACCCATTTCATCAAACACATAATAAAATAAAAAGATTTTATGCCTAAATCAATAAGTACATTTTAAGATTTAAACTTCCTTAACCTAATCAGAAACACACACGGTAAATCTAAAACTTGAAATTCGAAGGCAAAGCAACAACCATGTGCTAAAATTAAAAACAGCTCAAACCTGAATTATAAAAAAATGCAAGAACAACAACCACCGTCCACCTATTAAAGTCTAGTAACTTATAAACATACATATACATTCTTGAAATCTAATGATGGAGATGAAAGAATTTTTTTTAAAAGAAAGAGAAAGGGTGAAAGCTACCCGCGTCTGTGGAGAGTAAGGAAATGGGAAGGAAATTGGAGTGAGGGTGTAAGGTCTGACCTTGGCCATTTGCTTCTGCTCAAAGTCAAATGGTGGGGAGACCCAAATCCGACATCAAGAGATTTCAGTGTCATTTCCTTCTCAGCACCCATCCAACAAAGTAACCCTCATTCTCAGGATCTTGTAGTAGTTGATCATGTACTTGCCGCTTTTCATCACGAACTGCAAGAGAGTCTTCTTCTCTGATTTTCGGAACCACACAAAACCAAAGAAAACAAATACATTGTCCGTGCAATTTTCGTAGGGCCACCATTTCCGCCTGACACCATCGCTTCCTAGAATTTTCTGATGGTCGGATATCGAAAATAGAAGGGTTCCTCAGCACTGCTGAGGATGGGGCTTGTGGCTTGAGGATATTTAAAGGCTTTTTGAGAAACGACATTATATCTATCTATAAAGCCCCCAACTTGCTACAAGCGTCAATATTTACTATTTTGAATGATGCACAATGACGCTTTTTGAAAACGTCATAAATGTAGTGTCATTCATTTGATTTTTTGTAGTAGTGTCTCCTTTGTACGAAGAGCTCTACCCAAGTAATAACACTCAAGATATACCTTCGTCCCAACAAGCAGTAATATAATCCAACATGAGTAAAACGGCCACTTGGGCCCATAAACAATACTCATCATACATACCCACTATAAATCCAACTATATCCAATAGTTACAAGAGTTCAATTATTTTTACTCTTATACAACATATATTAAAATACTCGAATTCTAATACATGTAAACGTCAGAAGAACCCTCAAAGCCACACTCTGGCTTTCTTCTAAATCTCAACCTCTAGGACGAGCCATCTCCTCGCACGCCCGCACTGCAAATATCCTCGACGTGGTGAGCTAATGCCCGCAGTGGAATCGCCCCACGGGCTACTCTCCACCTAAGTGCAGTGCAATGTTCCAAAATAAACACACATTCAAGCAAATGCATGATCCTACTTGAATATCTAACTCATTCTCTCGTACCCGAGTCCTCACCGACTCTCACACTGCTAAGCCTCAGATGAGAACCATTAATTGCTTGTTTATGCACAACCCTCCGATGCATATATATCAATTAGCCGCCTCCGACGATTGATACTCAGGAACTACCTCCATGTATATCAATTGGGTCGCTCGACGATTGATGTTTTTGTTAGTTTTAGACTACCTCGCATAATCACATTTTAGACAACCCTCCGAATCCATTTTCTATACTACTCATCTCATGCACTCACCTTATAGTCCTGGGGTGTTTCTGCATATGGAATGCATGTATGCCGCTCCAATACGCCTAATTCACGGTAAATATATAAACATGCATATATTTACAAACATTCACTCACACAATCATGTCATGTAAATTCCACATTTCCACATCAAAATTAGCTCACTTGAGCTAATGATCAAACACGAGCAATTTAACTTAAATCACTCGGTCAAACACATATTTTCACAAAAATTATTTTGTGATCATCTATGGAACAAAGAAACCCCAGGTTACTGCCTTTCAAAACACAAATTATCTACTCACTTAGTGAACTCCGGTTTCACGCCATTCCGCCAAACAAAACCACAATACACGCATTTATGTAACACCTCATCACACATTTAACCCAAACAAATTCTTAACACCGATACGGGCCGTCGTGGTCCAAGTTCACATTTCGATTCCAAGGTTTGGAATGAACAAACGGTCGCTCAAGGCCCAACCAACCGAAACATTAACATGGTACTTAAACGGCATTTAAACCCAAGTAGGAGAAACCCCTACCTCTCGTGAGTTTGGAGGAAACTCCCTAAATCCTGCACTCCACGCCGGCCCTTCCACGTAGAGCAGCTTCTGTCCGAAGATCGCCAACTGGCCTGACGCCGGTATTTCTAGAGAGAAGTCAAACAATCTCTCTCTAAAACTCAAATCTGTAACTCACTGTAAGTTTTCCTCCCCTTTCACGTTTTTTGTTTTCTTTTGTTTGAAAGAGACGACACTATGCAACTTTTTGTCTTTTTGTGGACTTAAACTTCTTTCCAAACACCATTATGTCCCTTTATTTCCATTACATTCCTAAGACTATCTCTACTGGGCCCATTTTCATCAAGCTCTACCATACCACTTCCCACATGAGTACGTGTTATTTCAGGACTTTCGTCATACGCCTCATCTCGACCGACCTGCTTAATGATCCGAACCGAGTCCCGGATGCCACTAAAATCACTCAAAAATTTCTCAAAATCATATTCCTGCGCGATTACTAAATTCAAGTAAGCCCATAAACATTTACATTTAACAAAATCCATTTACAATGTAGGCATCCAAGCCTTTTCAAAATGATTTACAAAATAGATGTTCAATATTCAAATTGTTTATACAAAATATCCATATCAAAAAGAACACATGAAATGAGTGCACATGTCGGAGCATACTCCGAGATTTCTTTCTTTATGACTCGACGTCGATCTTGGGTCCGCTATCGATCACTATCTATCACTTCTGCACTGGGCAAGAGTGACGCAGAAACAATACGCCACATTTCATGCTTAATGGTTCTATACAACCATTCCTCGCTCCAAATTAAATCAATTTATGCAATTTAATAATTCGTAACTTTCAATCATTCGATGATCAATATAAATACATTACATATACTTTCATATATATATACAATAAATTATAGTTCATTGATCATCCCATAAATATACATTTTCATAATCAATATTTCACAATTCAAATCAATTCAAATATGCTTCACAAATCTAATTTAGTTCGACATTCAATTCACTCAAAATCAATTCAGCTTCGAAAATAAATCGCTATGCTAATCAATTCCTAAGCTCACATCACTTCACTATGCTAATCAATTCGCTATGCCCATCACCCGCTATGCCTCAACTAATTTAACCTATGTCTTCGATATACGTGATATCGTGAGTCACCGCACGGTCCCGTCGGGCTACGTGCCCAGATTTCCTCCACATGGTTTTATAACACAAGACGGCCCTACTGGCCACGACCGTTATAAACAATCAAATAGTGAACACTACCGATACGTCCTACTGGCCGTTGGATCGGAGTGACACATCAATAGTTCGCAAAGATCATTGTCAATCTACTGTATACCAATCTATCCTTAACGCGAAATAAACTAACATTCTATTAAGGGCGTTCTCAAATCCTTTATAGCAAAATATAGTACAATATGTACGCTTGTATAAACAATGCTTTTTTCAATAATCATGAAATTTTATATGCAAATATTTCAGAATCACTTTTCTCAAATCAATTAAATCAATCCAATACGCTTAGAACAACATGCAAAAAGTTCCCTTGAAACGAGAATAGGAGTTGGTAGAACAAACCCAAAAATATTTGCACTTTGATTCCAACTTTGAATCTCACCTGGCGCTTGGCTTTTCTCCTCATCTGCCCCTATTCCAAAACCATTAAAGAACAATATTATTCAAGTGTACTAGTGGTTTGGTTAGATTGATTTTTGGAGTTTAATATGAGTTCCAATTTAAACATTCTATATGTAGATGGATTCTGACTCAATGGGTCTACAGAGTGCAAGAACACTGACCGGAGTTCTGACGTAGGAGTTAGGACCTTCCGGTTGGAGGTCATACACAGCCAAATCTTAACCGACAGCAGACTAACTGACAGCTTCACTACCAATTCTGGGCCAAACACTTTTATACTCATATTGACGTATCGACTCAATGGGCTTTCCATAGAGTCCAAGAACACCCAAATCGGAGTTCAAACAAACGAGATATGACCTTCCGAAGTTAGAGATCATGTGTAGTCAACTTTGACGAGCTGACCTGAACTGACGAGCTGCACTGAAGTGACGAGCTCGGGCCAAAACACCTCGCCCACATTCAACATCCTCCTCAGCATATGAATGTATTCTCGACTCATGGGCTTTCCATAGAGTCCAAGAACACCCAAATCTGAGTTCAAACTAAGGAGATATGACCTTCCGTTGAGGTCACAGAATAACTTCTACCAAATGACCGAATCGACGAGCATCGCTTGACGTTGACCGCTGATTCACCACCGCCGATTACCACTCTTTGACGCATCAATCGCGATCTAATTACCGTTAATACCATCATGGACGCACTACCATTTGACGATCAACGCTTGATCTAATTAACGCTTGACGATTAATCGTTATCACCACCGCTTGACGACCACCTTGACTAATAATCGCTTGATCTAATTAACGCTTGACCTAATTCCTGGGCTTGACGCACCAACGCTTGATCACCACCGTCGACGACGCCGTTTGACGCACCACCGCTTGACGACACCGTTGATGACCACCGCTGACAATTAATCGTTTGACGACCACTGTTTGACGACTTCGCTTAACGACAATTCACCGACTCCATTTGACTGCTCAGAAAGTAAAAGACCATAATCTCGTCTACTAAGTCCGAATTAAGAAATTAAAGCCTAACATCAAGTTCATTGATGTGATAAAATTTCACAGAAGAACTTACTGCCAAATTTTTATTTATGATCCAAAACCCGTTCTAAGGTACGGCTAGTTGACCAATCGACAAACCCATCTACCTCGTGATGAGCCGGGCCGACCTCACGCGTGACTATAACTTAGTCTACAGAGGTCCAAATCGAGAAATTCAAAGCCTAAAATCGCATAATCGACGCGCTTACAATTTACTAGAAGGACGCACTACCACTTCCTTCACTTCGCACCAAAATCAGCTCTAAGGTTCCCATTAGTCACAAGACTACCACAATGTGGCAGCCTTCCCGGTTTAAAAATGCAACCAAACTTTCCCCATACGATAACTACCCAACAACTCTTGTGGTGTAAGAAGACCAAGTAGAGAAGACCACCTTTACGAGTTTGTCGAGTCCCCGCTCCGCCTCTACTTGTAGCTCTGTCACTGTGAAGGACTTCCTTCGTAGCCACGGAGACCTATATATCGATCAAGGAGTACCCGTAGAGAAGGTGGAGCTTCTCTAACTTTCCTTTTCTATTTTTCTTTTCTTACGATCACTCTTAATCGCATTTCCTTAAAAAGCCGAGGAAGCTTCTCCCTCTTTCCTACATGCCACATGTCATTTTGATTTTTTCCTTTACTCATTTATCTTCTAATATCACTGTGACATATAAACTTATTTACACCGACCCGCCCCATTTTACAATTTCTATATTTTTCTTTTTCACTGGGTTCATTTCGATTCAACAATCATCTAATCAATATTAAAAAAATTTCCAAAATACCCAAGTTGCTCAATTATACCCTAACATATACACTTTATTATAAAACTTTAAAGATTTTCGGGCACATTCACGTGATCAAAATCGCTTTACTAAGACCAACCGCTTACGCCGAAAAACGTGTCAACTCCCGACCGTCTCTCGAATTTACGAAATTTTACTTGCTAGCTGATTTCGTGGAGACGATTCCAACAAAATCACTATTATCCGAGATCTAGAGAATAAATTCTGATTTTTAACCGAATTATAATTTCAACCAAAATTACGATTTCGCCTCTTTCCGTAAATCAAATTTCTGCCTTACATTTAAATTCTCTATTCTTCAGGAATACACTATAATTCTATTATTTCTACTTTACTTCATAGTCTACCAATTTATGATTTTTATGCCCTTTTTTGGCAATTACACTTTGTCTTTATAACTTGTACAATTTCCGCTTTAAGTTTTCATATTTTCGATTTAATTTACGAAAAATTTAATTTATGCCTAAAATAATTCCTAAACATGTTAAACAACTAGAGTATATTTTCGCGTTACGTTAAACAAGACATGAATACAAGAGAAGTGAAATTTAGTATATGAACACAAAGACATGAACAAGACATGAACATAGAACATAACAAATGGTATAAAGATATAACTGGCGAAAGTCATATACAGATATTAATGATACGATAGACATACTAAATGAATAGACGGAACATATGAACACATGATAGAAATGCATAAGTGCTAAGACCGACAGAGCAGTAAAGATGACAAAGAACAAGAATATAGTCAAAGATAGATATGAGATACGCTGTTATTGCAGAACACGCGATGCCACTGGTGAATGTAAAGATGATGTAAGAATAAAAAAGTTATACGAATATGGCGTATATATGAAATGCATATGTATAAGCTTCAGGCCGCCACCACGCAAGGTCATTCACGCATGCTCCCACTAAGCTGTGAAGCTTAAGACGGCAACAACTGTGCATGTATGTACATATGATAGAGGACAGACATCCCACATCAACAGAAGAGCCACCAGAGATAGGTGCTCACCCAGACCGCTCCGCACTCGAGATGTTTTATTAGACATGTATAAGATAAGTGTTGTATAAGTAAATGTGACTCTAAGATATTTGTATAGATTGAGGACACCACTTTGCGGTAGCTTCGCAAATGTAAATGATTTTGTTATTACAAAATCGCTTCAGATAACCAATGCATAAGTTCACCCGGTAAAGAACAGGTCAATGATCCCAATATATAGTCTCGCGTCTCGACTCGTCAGATTCGCTTATCTCGTCGGACGGATCGTGCAGATACTTAGGTGAGGTCACGACCGTAAGCATTTACGGTCGCGACAGTGCAATGTTGCAGCCATATTCTTTCCATTTTTAGGCTTGTTCTAACCCATTTTTGGAGGTCTATTTAAAGACATTTTTCATACATTTCTAGGGTTCGAATTTGGCTAGAGAGAGGCTCTCTCTTAGGGTTCCTCCTCTCTAGAGAATTTTGTTCCATTTTCTTAGGTTAAGTTTCCAGCTAGCAGACTAACTTTGTTTCAGGATTGTATGTTTCTGGTGAAGAATCGAGATATTCTAGAGATTTGGCTAGAAAGCTTCAAGACCATAATCTTCGTAGTTTCTTTGCTCTTCCCATTATGTTTTCAATTCTTTATTTTATTCGCTGCTAGTTATGTTCTAATTCAATAGTCTAGAGTCTTGTTTGTAATATGGATATTAACTTTAGATTAATGCATTGATTCTCTTATTTCCATTGTCTATTTGTAATTGTCTATCTATTGATTCATGCTTGAATGCTATTTACATATTGATTTCTAGCTAATCTCAATTTGGAGAGTGGTTTCTCACGAGATCTGAAAAATGAGTGAGAAATTAAACAGATGAATCAAACTAATTGATTGGATAATAGAGATATTAACAATAATTAGGAGGTTTTGTGGTTCTTTGATCTTAATGCATCTTTAATGCTTGGGGTTAAGCTAAGAAGCAAGAAACTTAGTGTTAATTGATGTTTATTCGACTCGGTAGTTCTCATAATCAATTTAGATAAGAATCGCCTGATAAATACTGAGACGCATAACAGAAAGAGAATTTGGCATGTGATATAATAGGAATTTTATCCTTTTACATCAAACCCTAGAGCCCTTTATCCCTACTTTTACCTCAAACAGAGTTTTTGTCATGTTTTCCTTTGATATATGTTTTCTTTCTTATAATTTCTCAATTCACCCTTTTTGCTAGCTTGGATATAAGAGATAACATCCTAATTTCAGTAGTTAGTACCCTCCTTCCTATGGATCGATATCCGGACTCCTTGAGTCCATTATATTATTTGTAGGCTTGTATATTTACGAAGTTTAATAGTTGAATCTCTTTGAGAGAAATCGCCTAACAGGTTCCATAACTAAGATGTGGAAATTAGCAGCAATTTGGATTCCAAAATTGAAGAAACGGCGAAGAGGATGAAAGACAATGGTCCTAGATATTGTTGTCCTGGGCTTGGAGTGTGAATATCAGCATGGTGATCAGCGGCGGCTGAAATCCCGTGTCCAATAGCAACTTTACCCCCTTTGAAATAGGATAGAAATGGTGCTCTCTCTTAAATTGTGGAAATCCCCAATTGTAGCTCACTGCAATACATACCTAAAGAAGGCTTTGTAATAGCTTTATACCAAGTCAGGAGACTCAGTCAATCTAGTAGCGAAAGCAAGATCAAGACAAAGATCCGGATAGAAATAGAATGACAACAGACCATACCAGCAGCTATACAAACTGTCATGCAAGAGTCCCTCTCGATATAAGCCTTATAAATCCACTCGTCCTTCTTTCAAGGGAGGAAGCTGCGAGGTTGCAGAGAACATGCCTCCACCCCTATGTCACCTACGTGCCATCAAAACTCCAAAAAAGTAAAAAATAAAAAAGCCTGTGGCTTTGCCTGCCACGTACACTACTAGCCTTTGAAGTAGTGGGCAGTTGCAGTCTATCCGTTCCCGTCAGCACGCTCACCCCACAATCAAGGGAAACCCCTTTCCTATTCTCATCACAAACTTGCAGTCCCCTTCTACCCATGATTCAAAACCTTATTATAAAGCTCATTCACAATGATTTAACAGATACCCACATCCACAATCTTCATAGTTTCAGAAAACATCCGATTTTAATGACAGGCACTGAATACAGAACATAAAACCGAATGTGCAGGGAAAGAAATTGATAAATTGGCGAGGAAGGAAAATTCATCCACAAACAACCCTCCATCAACAAATGCAGTGACTGGGAGTTGGGACGATCACCACCCATGCCAAAAGGTCGAAGGTGAAGGAGTGAGAGGAGGATTAAATTGATTTTTTTTTTTTAAATTAAAAATTAGAGGGCCAGTTAGATAAAGAACATGAGAGTTTCATGCCAACCAACCTAAAATGCTTAATCGACACTTTCTAACCACCAAAGTTAATGTCAACTTTCTATTATATAATAATGCAAACTTTTTTTATATTATCTTATTACGTATTTCCGTTTCATAATCCCTTTATAATATTTTATTTTATTTTTATTTTACATTATAACTTATAATATTTTTAAATCAAATACACTCAAAAAGAAAAGTTAAATAAAATAATATCATTTTAAAAATTTTAAATTATAATATATAATATTTCACTTCCTCACACTCACATAATATTTATAATAATAACAAAAACAAATAAATAATATTTCTTTAACATACATATATCTTAATAATATATTAAATATAACATATTTAATTTAATAATTATTAATCCATTCGATTTGAATCTACCTTACCTCAACATAGTTAATCATTTCTCATAATCTATATAATTAAAATACTTAAAAATTTTAATAACCAATATTTCAGAAAATATCCAACGATATTTTACCGATATTTCCGATATTTCCGTAAAATCCAATTACCGATATATCCGTGTTTACCGATATTTTGATCATTGGAGATGAGAGAGAAGTAATGTAAGATTTTATTTTTTTTTTTTTAACCTTTTATACCATCACTGATTGACCGGGATCAAAATAAAAAGACATCATCAAAGTTGGATTTAATTGACGGGGATCAAAATAAAAAGGCATCCTCAAAGTTAGATTTATTCTCACATTATCGTAAGGTCGAACTATTTAAAAAAGATGTATGAAAGTTGATATTATTCTTATCAATTATCCCTAAAAATTTTATAACATCGAACATCCTAATTTAAAAAGGACTAGTTAGTAAAATCAAATAAAACTAAAGTAAATAACAGACGTGACATAAAAAATTAACAATCTATTTCAATGATAATAAAAATTCATCTTTATCTAAGATAATGGTCTATGGAATAGATAAACATGAAAATCAAATTAATCACACTTGAATCATAAAAACAAGAGCAAATTTCAAAGAAGAAAACTAATAGACTATCAAACAATATAAATATTTTTAGGTTACATTTGAAAAGATTCTCTAATATATATTATTAAGCTTGTTTACCAAAGAATAATAATAAAATAAGTATCTTTCAAAAAAATAATAATAAAATACTAGCGCCTTGTCTAAGTCAGATGTCATGATAGTAGAAATTGGAGGTCTTTCTTTTAGTGGTCCCACTATTACGTGTTGATTTGGCCTTTTCATATAGGCTACATGATCCGGTCCAACACCCTAAGATAGACGTCTAGTGGCATCGAAGAGGTCAAAGTCCTTTTGATATTCATTCGTCTCTCTATATATATGTATTCGACCTGCCCTCTACTGAAGGTTAAAGAAAGCCTTTGTCTGTATTTCCCTCTCTCCTTTTTTGTGGGCGTTTTGAAAGTCAAAGGCAGTTGTGAGAGAGGTTTCTGTAGACAATTTGTGGTGAATTTGCAGTTCATAGATCATCCCTCAGCTGGATCTTAGTGTTGTAGTTTCGATTTCTTTTTGGTTGTGTTTTGAGAGTTGAGCGAGCAGCTGCTGAAGAGAGGAGCACCAGGCATGGCTGAGGAGGAGCTTGCAGAGAGGAGTTTGACGGAAACGCCCACCTGGGCTGTTGCTGTCGTCTGCTTTGTTTTGCTTGTTGTTTCCATCTTGATCGAACATGTTTTCCACTTTATTGGATCGGTAAGTTTCCTTATTTCAGTAGTTTCTGTCGGTCGCTCTCTCTCAGAGCCAGGATTCAAGTTCAACCGAGGCAAACTTAAATAACATAAATAGGTGTTAACACTCAAAGTTATAGTGCATGACTCTGGTTCAAATCATCACAATTTTTTTTCTTTTAAAAATTTCAGTATTGGATTTTAACCGATTCCTCGATTGATGATGGCACGTCTGTTGAGGATGTTTTTTTCTTTCTTTTCTTTTTTTTCCTGGAAAGTTTATTGCATTGAATTCAGCTCTGGCCCCAGTATTGATGTCTCTACTTCCCAATGGCTAAAACAATGAATTTCCTTCCTAACGTTGAGTGTTGGATATTCTTGCCATTAATGTTTCTAGATTTTTTTTTTTTTAAAAGGACAGGTGGAGTTGACAAACGGTAACAAGTTGCAACTATTGTCAATTAGGCATTAAAAAAAGAGTCAATTATAAGAGAAATTAAATTTTATTACTGCTCATTATCGTGTTGATTTGGTTGTGATAAGTTTGACTTCAATTGCAGTGGATGACAAAAAAAAACAAGCGGTCCCTTTATGAAGCTTTGGAAAAGATTAAAGCAGGTGACTATGATTTCTTTCTCACTGAGTAAATTTTCCATAGGTCGGTTTAAAATCCGAAAAGTATTAAGAAAAATTAAAAAAATTAAATATAATAAAAATTAAAATTTATATATTTTTAAATTTTTTGTCTTTATATATATTAGAGAATCAAATGAAAATGAATTTAAATAAACCTATGTAATTAATTTATTGAATTTAAACATATTTTTTATTTTACTTTTCTTTTTTCTATTTCTTTTATTAGTATTTTTCAGGGTTCAAACGAAACCATGATATTAGATGTACTACATATCCAAGGTCTAACCATTTTTCTATCCTGTTTTTGTGGTGTGAAGAGCTTATGCTGTTGGGGTTAATGTCCTTGCTGCTTACAGTATTACAAAATAGCATTTCAAAGATATGCATTCCTAAGAGTGTTGGGTCCACTTGGCACCCTTGTAACAATGAAAAGTCCAAAGAATTTAAAAATACATGCGAAGATGTAAGTCCATAAAATCTCTTTTTCTCTTTTTCTCCCTCCTCTCTCTCTCTAGAAATATTGACAAACCCACCTCTTTTTGCAGAAGGAAAAAGTCCCATTTGTGTCTTACTATGGAATTCATCAACTCCATATATTCATCTTTGTCTTAGCCCTCTTTCATGTGGTCCACTGTGTGATAACCTTAGCTTTGGGAACATTCAAGGTATATATATATATCAATATTTTTATAAATTTCTCAGTTTTTTTGTATGGATATTGAATGTCTTTTTTTTTGGGGGGGTTGCAGATGAGAACATGGAAGGCTTGGGAAGATGAAACTAAGACTATTGAATATCAATTTTCTCATGGTAATTAATTACAGCCTCTATCGTGGGACCCAACCTTATCTTTATCTATGGATTCATCATCGTATCACTGATCAGTTTTTAATTGGAAAACTGGTTTGACTTTTCTGCTATAGACTATAGTGTACAAAATTTTGAACTGGAATATTTTGCGCTTTATATTATAGTTCCAACATCCATGATTATCAAAATAAATAAATAAATAAATTATGACCCATGTGACACTTTGACTGTATAAAGTTATGCAGATCCAGAGAGGTTTAGGTATGCAAGGGAAACATCTCAAGGCAGGAATTTCTGGAGCCGTTCCTGTTCTCCTGGATTGCAGATTTTCCATCTCCATTTTCTTGGGAAAATTTAAAATTTCCAAGCAGCAATTGTTATTCAATATATAACAAGCTTATCTGTTTCATCAGGTGTGCTTCTTTAGACAATTCTTCAAATCAGTCCACAAAGAAGACTATCTTGCATTAAGACATGGATTTATTGTGGTAAGTTGAACATGTGAATATATAACATATGCACACTACTCCAGAAAGAATCCCAAATTGATCATGGAATTAAGGAGCTCTAATGTAATTTTTTATTTTTAGGCACATTTGACGCCCCAAAGCGAAGCGAAATTTGATTTCCAAAAGTACATCCACAAATCACTTGAAAAGGACTTTAAAGTTGTAGTAGGCATCAGGTTGGTCCTCTCTATTTACTTGTATAGTACTTTTAGGTCTTGTTTTCTGTAGTTCAATACAATCTCATAGAAAATAATTATGATTTCATAGGTACTAAGACAATACCTACCGTACCTAAGTAGTATCGTACCTAAAAAACAATTTTTTTTAAAAAAACCATACTTTATGCAGTCTTTACAATTATTCTCAAATCAATGTCAAGGAAACACAAGTTCCCAAAAAAGAAGAAAAGGACATTTTCCAAAGATAACTGGCCTCATTTCTTCCATTGATCATCTCCTATCTAACCATGACCTTTTGATTCTATGCAGCCCAGTAATATGGTTCTGTGCAGTATTGTTCCCTCCCCACCAACACACACGGTAATTGTTATAATATACCTCAACTGTTCTTATGTGGCTATATTTCACAGTTGGAGGCCATGAAACTGAGAAATTTAATTAATATCTTTTGAATTTGGACAGGGTTTACTTTTTGGCTTCCATTCATCCCCTTGATCGTGCTACACAATTAATCTCATTTGTCAAATTCTGGATTCAGGCAATGTTCTTTCTTTTGGAGAGTGAGGATGATGATGGGAACTAGTATATATATATTGTGAAAATGCGTAGATACTGCTGTTGGTGGGAACAAAGCAAATGATAATAACAAAATGGGAATGACGATTCCAGAGAGGGGTGATGTTGTGAAGGGTACACCAGTAGTAGAGCCAGGCAACTATCTCTTCTGGTTCAATCGTCCCGGCCTCATGCTCTTTCTCATCAACTTCGTTCTCTTTCTGGTAGTCTTCCCATTCTATTCACTTAACTCTTCTTTTTATCCTAAGTAAGTAGTTCACTACATTCTCTAACCATATATGTTTATGTTACTTGTTTAATATTGAATCACAGAATGCATTTCAGCTGGCTTTTTTCGCATGGAGCACGGTGAGTAAAGCAATTGACTCACAACTTCTCTCTTTTAATTTCTTCCCCCTCCTTTTAATTTGCAGTGTGTCTCATGGTTTTTGTTTTCTCATCTTTCAGTATGGATTGAAAGGTTGCTATCATAAAAATACTGAAGACATTGTCATCAGAATCACAATGGGGTGAGTTTCATCGCAATAATACAGCCTGCAAAAGGTTATATTTGGTTTCAAGAAAAATTGAGGGAAAATTGCAAGGGAAAGAAGATCGGAAAGAAAGAAAATAACAATAGAGTTTTTGGGTCTGTTTGGTTCCTATTTGTAAAAATTACTCTTGAAAACCGTTTTTGAAAACATAAAGGAACTGGTTAATAGTTATCTCAATAGAGTTTTACAACTTCAATCCATTTGATTTTTTTTTAGATCATCACTATAAAGATCAAATGATAACTTTATTAATATTCTTGATTTTCAAACAAAATAACCATTTTCCTCTTTTTTCCTGCGATTACTGATTCTGCGTGTTGTTGACTTGTTTAGGTCACACACAAGTGCTATGCAGTTATGTGACACTCCCACTTATGCCTTGGTGACACAGGTAAAAACAATCCAAATTAAAAATCAAATATTTGGGTTAAATAACCTCAATGTAAACTTATCTTTTTTCTTGCAAAATAAACCTTTGACAAAAATGTTTTTTTTAATCATTTTATATATTTACATATCTCTGTTATAAGAAGGGTTATTTTTACCCGAGAACAATAAGGTATTTTTATTTTGTCAAAAATAGTAGCAAACCAAAAATTGATGAAGGGGTTAAATTTCTGAAATTTAATTTTAGTGGGTAGCTAACAGTTTAAAAGGGATAAATCCTAATAAATTAAAAAACTAACATTTTTCATTAAAATTCAAATAGAAATACAAAATACCACATTTTTAGACAAAAATGTCTTTACGCATTTAGTTATAATATGAGGATGAGACAAAATGACTAGGGCCTTTGGTTATCGGGTTAGGAATTTATCTTTACATTTTTAGGCATATTTTGGATATTTTTATCCAAAATAAGACATTTTTATAGAAGGTTAGTTTTGTAAATAACTTTTTAATTTGACCCTTTATACCAATTTCTCATTTGATTTTAGTCACAAACCGTTTTTGAAGATGAAAGAATAAGAAGTGAGACGATTGTTGATGTATACAGATGGGGTCGAACGTGAAGACGTCCTTTTTCAACGACAAAGTGACCGAAGCTCTGAAAGGCTGGCAGAAGACTGCCAAAAAGCATAAAAGACAAGGGCGGCACTCGGAGGGTGTGTCGCCGCAGTCGAGCAGGCCGGCGACACCATCATATCCGATGTCTCCTGTTCATCTCCTGCAGAGCTACGACAACCACACTCCCGATATGTCTCCCGAGGCCTCCAACTTCGACAACGAACGCTGGTACGGGGAAGGATCCGCGACGTCTGTTGCAGGGAAGAAGAATGACGATGACGATAAGAATGATCAGACGGAGAGTTTTGAATTGAGAGAGCAGCAGGGACGAGGAGGGGGTCGAGAGTCGAGCTCGATTCGGTTGCCGGTCGAACCTCGTCCCCTGAAAACTCAACATGAGATTAATATTAGTTCCGCCGAGTTCTCGTTTCGGAAGAGCCCCATGACACTACCTTAATGATGGAAAGGATGATGAATTGAGGACAAAACTCGATGTATTCATTTTGGCTTTTCTTTCCTTCTTTCTTTCTTTCTTTCTTTTGACCTCTTTTTTTTTTTTTTTTTTGTAATCAATTTCTTTATGCTTGTATTTGTACTTACGTTAGTTACCATTACGAATTCAATTAATTCTTAACTTTCTTTGAATATAATCCCTTTCATATTTCATAAATACACTTTACCATATCAGGTATTTACATGTAGGAAATTATTTAGGAAATTATGTCAAGTTGCAATATTGAAGCATCAAAAAGAATAAAAAATAAATAAAGACCCTATGTCATTAAAATATGTGACATTTAATAATAACATTAAGTGAAAAGTAATTTTTTTTATTAGACACAAATGCCCCTCTCATCGTCTTCTACCTTAAGCCATAGGGGGAGAGAAAAAACCCCAACTTGTCTTTTTAACTATACCTTCCTACTGATTTTGACAACGTCTTTGCCTTGCATCTTCATCAAAACAACTTTATCCTCAAACCCTCTTTAAAGCCTTTTGCAATTAATAATCTTACCCACACTCAACAAGTTTTGATAAAGTTCAAGGACAAATAACACATCTGAAATAAACTTTGTGCCTGAACAAGTTGAGATAGCAACCATACCTTTGCCCTTTACTACAATATATTTGTCATCTCCCATTCGAACATTTGATGAGCTAGCTGCTAGATTATTTTGTAAAATCAAGAATGTTTATTGAGCTCAACAACAATTAATCAACAATCAATAATAGACAATAAATACATTATAAAATATAAATTTTAATTATGCAAAGAAGCATATCATTCATAGTTTATAGAAAACATACCTTTCATGTATCCTAATCGCTGACCGTCATTCGTTTCCCAACATACGCTGATAAGATCAAAAGTTGGCGCCAAGATGACTTTTCCTTCTCCCCCAAGTTATGTCACAAAACCCTTATAAATTCTGCGCTATATATACATATAAAGAAGAGAGATCATGTTATAACAATTGAAGCTATTCAAATGGTTCTTACTGTTGTTTATAAGATAGTAAACTACGCCATATCAGCTTCACATTAAATCATCCCATAATTGACATGCACAATTACATAATTAAAATTGTAACATGATTATGCTTAGTCCATAATTAATAAATTAATTCAACATTCTCCCACTTCACTGCATTTATTTATAACTCAAACGCTTCACAATGATTTACATTTGCCATAACTAACTCATATACAATTAACATACCAAGAGGATACATAATTGTATAGAATTGATGGCCACTAATCACAGGTTATTTATATAATCCACCCGTCAAGTGCACGCTGGGCCGAGTTTAAGCAGCCTAGTAATAAGTCAAGGTCGTCCCACAAGGAGCCTGGGGTGTCGGGCCTACTCAAACCAATTATCTCTAATATTTAGATCTACTTCGTCTGCGCCATGCATTCTCTAAGTAATTTACTAAAGATAGCTAAGGTGTATTCCTTCCACTGATTAAATATTTAGGTTTCATCACCCAATCACGCTTTCGATGGATATATAAAATCAGAATTCATTATATCACTGTATTTATTAATGGCGTAGTTGATCTTTTATATGCATCAATCTCTCTCGAGCATCGGGAGCACCTATCCAATAGCGGGCTATTCATCCCGCCAAACCCTAAGATTATCGGGACACTGGAAACCTTACCACGTATAAAATCATACATTCTAGTCTCACTGATTATACGATATCTTATTCGTGTCCCAAGGCTTATCATCTCCCAATCTCAAAACCCTAGCCTGAGAATACCTATATTGACTGGGCAAGATGAATTAATATAGAGATGTTATCTAATAATTGCAAGAAATAAACCGAATATATAAATTAATGCTAATCCATCATCCGAAATTGGGGGTTACATCAAACCTTAGCCTAATAGTTTAGTTCATACAGAAAAATGAATACATCATGTTTGTAACCCATACGCATTAAAACGAAAGACAAGAAAAGAGTAAAGAAAACAAAGAAACTCGCTTCGATCCGAGCTTTCACCTTCTCTCCCGTTTCAGACCGTGACGCCGGCCTCCTCCCTTCAAAATAGGCCATTTTTGTTTTTTTACAAAATTTGGTGAGCATGAGGTGTTGAGCATCTCCAAGTGATGTCGCGACATTGGATGATGAAGACTGGTCAAACGTCACTGGACCTTAACTTCGTGACGTGCAAACGTCGCGATGTTCCAACGTCACAATAGTGGAGTAGGATTTTGCATTCCTCCATCTTCAAGTCTCAAGCTGCGCGCCCGTTTTACCTCAAAGATCAAAAGATAAAGCAAACATTAGGCATGAAGCAAAAGCGTAGCCCAATAGGGGTGTCAGGTTGACTTCGATCAACCGTCAAATCCATATCTCATCACTTCAGAGACCCATACATGTGCAAAAATAGCCATAGGCCCTACATTCTACTCAAAAATGTATATTTTTATACAAAAGCGATTTAATTACAATTTACATTGGGTCCTTTGCCCGAGAATTTTACAAAAAAGCAGAAAATACAAGATAAAGACCAACGGCCCATTTCTTACCTCTAAGGCCCCGGATCGTCCCTCCCAGTGCGTGTTGATTGCACGAGAAAAGGGTCCCGACAAGGTGAGCAATGCCAGTGAGTGGAATTTCCTACTTGGATTCTTACTTCTAGTCTTGATGCGTTAAGCATGACAAACATTCAACACATGCTAATATGTCACTCATGCATATATTAACATAATTGATCTCATGAATCATGTTATTCGAGTTTACAATAATAACATAAGAGGTAAAGCTCCACATGGGCTAAGGCTGGCACAATCAGAAGCGGTCCATCTTGGGCGCTGACATCACACGAGCATGTTATTTTATCATGGCAATAACACAACACCACACAAATCAAAGCAAGCGGTCATTAATTCATCCAAACCATTCGGAGATTTATTCACTCGGTCCAAATCTTTGGGCGAAATCCATTAGCTCGGGCTTGACAAATCCGTGTTACATGGCTTGCAAACAAAAAGTAAAAGCAGTATGAGAAAAACCTACCTTTCCAGAGTTTGTCGAGCCTCGAGAAAGCGGTACCCACATACGGTCCTTGGGTGGGGGGCTTGGCTCAAAACGCTTCTTACCTCGTCGGAGCTCACCGGTCCCATCGCCGGAAATTCTAGAGAGAAGGTAGAGCTTCTCTCTCTAAAAATCTCACACTTTCCCTCTCTCTTCCGGTTTGCTCCTTTTTTTCCCCTCTCTCTTCCTCTCCCAATCCATTTGGTCAAGATTGGGACAGAGAGAAAGTCATCTATTGTGTGTGTGAGTCCCTGTGGTTGAGAGGATTCTGTGCTTCTCCTCTTATCCGACCCTTGAGATTCCCTCTGGCATGATACCATGTGTGTGTCACATGTGAGGCCCACTTGAGCTCAGTTTGTTTCCATGGGCGATGCGTGAAGCCTCTTGGGCCGCTCGTAGAATCTTAGAGTGTTTGTGATACTCTCTACGTGCCTCGAAGCGTCAAATCCCGTCTCGGGTCGACGAAATTCAGCGTGGTAGCTAGATTTCGTGAGGCAGATTCAAACGGTGAAATCCAGTTTCATCATCCAAGGAGGATCTAGAAAAATTCGATTACGGCCAGAAATTAATTTTATCCTTCCTTATAAAATCCCGGATTTTCCGAGTCCTCCACCAAAAACACCACCTATTTAAGTCTCAGGCAGATGCGTAAACACACACTAAAACAGTATATAATCGGTGTTTGGACATTAAAATCAATAATAAAATCATAGCTTTCAGGATGCTTCCACAAGAGACTTATATAGTCATAATATATCATATATAATTAATAGACTGAGAGGATGCATAAATTGTATATAATCGAGCGCTACTAATCTAGAAGCATTACAATGACATAAGTATTGATTCAATAGAAAGAAAAACATCATTCTGTCATTCAAGTGGTCAAAATGACACAAACTCATAAAATAATGACAAATGTCAAAATGTGCATGTAATAATGAAAAATCATGAGTTTTCCTTACAAAATAAATGAAAATGTAGAACTTATACTAAAACAAAGAGTCTAGGCTCCTAACAATCCCATGCAGGTGACATGTTCTTGAAATATACAAATATGTAAGCCTTTGGTTAGTAGGTCTGCCAAAATGTTAGTCATAGGCGTGTGCTCAACTAAAATGAAGGACTCTAAAACTTTCTCTTTAACAAAATAGAACTTCACATCAATGTGCTTTGAGCGAAAAGTACTCATAGTGTTCCTAGAAAAAGATACAGTTGCAGAATTATCACAAAACAATTTCAATGGTCTAGAAATGGAGTGAAATACCCCCAAAGCTGAATTGAAGTTCTGCAACCATATTGCATGATACCTTTCAGGAACAATAACAAGGATTTTTTTTTTCAATTGTTCTTGAATCTATGAAATCATATCCAAGAAGTCACACTCTATGTGCAATTCCAAGAACTCTATCAACATATTCTTTAACTGATTCATATTCCTCCATTCTTTACAATTTGAATTCCCTAACCAAGTTTAGAATATGCACACATTTGATTCTCTCATCTCCAACACACTCATTTTTTAGGTAATCTCATATCTCATTGGCTGACTTTAGAGACTTGATCCATGTGAAGATGGTGGGAGAGATTGCTACAAATAGACAAGCTTTTGCCTTTGATTTCCTTGTTTTACTTTCTTTATGTACCTTTATTTGAGTCATGGCGGGATTCGTAGGAAATGCATGGACTTCATAGTCTTCTTCTACTACTTCCCAAAGATCCATGGCTTCCAAGTATGTCTCCATTCTTACTGTCCACAATTAATAGTTTATTTCATCAAATAGTTAAAATGTACCAATTGTTAAATTTAAATGTAGTAGAAGACACGAAAATGAACAATGAATGAAGAACAAATCACTGGAATAAGGATCGCAGGTGGAAAATCAAAATCAAAATACTATAATTAAGGATCTAAAATCAAGCCATGATTGAAAACAAAAAATCAAATACTAATCCCATAAAATTAGGAACTAATTAATTAAATCAACAACTGAACAAAAATAGAAAGTTCAGACAACAACCCTAAACATTTAATTATAACACTAGGTTGCAAGGTGTCCTTCCTCCATTTTAGTTCCTTTGAACTCTAAAAATCAACTTTTATATGTGCTTTAACGTATTCCTTTTGTTATGAAAAGGTTCCAAAATGGAGTGAAAAGAACCATAGTTAGTGTTGTTAGGGCTTTTTGTTCATTGGCTTATGTTGACTTTATATGTAAAAAATTCTAAAAACGGGTTGCTGGTTGGTGAATATTTTCGAAGAAATTATATTGGTTAATGAATATTTTGGAAGACATCTTAAAAAAATTATTTTGGCTGGTGGACATTTTGGAAGAGATGTTGACGCAGCGTGTAATGCGATTGATCAACAAGAATAACATGTCTCAATCTAAATACAAATTTTCAATCCAGAGAACAAAATAAAATAAAAGCTTTGATTTTCTGATAAATTGATAAAAATGATAAGTCTCTAAAACAAACTCTAAAATATCTATTTATACCCTATGCATAATTTGGGATATAATAGGAAATAAAATATCTAAAAACAATAGGAAAAATAATGCTCCCAAAACATAATGAGAAATAAAATAATATCCAAAAAAAATAAAGATAATATCTCAAAATAGCTAAAAAATAAGGATTTTGGTTGATTTGATCCCACTTATGCTATGTCGATCCACCTAAAGCGTGAAAACTCATCCTCGAGTTACTTTTTGGATATCCAAGATTCATATCTAGTTGGAACAAGGTAAGATTAGGAACATTGAAGGTTTTTGAAATTCTCATCCAAGTTAGCAAGTCAAACACATAAGCATTGTTATTAATCTTAACAATTTGGTATGGTCCAAACTTTCTTTGCTGAAATTTGTTATGGCCACCTTCCATTCAAGCCTTGCTAATGAAAACCATCACCTCATCACCAACATCAAACAAATTGAACCGTCTATGCAATACACCTCCATCTTGTACTTGCATTAGTAGCCTATGCTTGTTCTTGACATGCCTTGCACCTCTTGAACTTGCTTTGCCAAATCACCAACTCTTACACAAAGACCAAGGACCTTTGGAAGCTTCACCAAATCTAAAGCAGGATTAGGATACTTCATATATACAAGGGAAAAACACCTCTAGTCATGTTCGAAACTGTGGAGACTACCAATGTTGGTGTAGGAAAAGGGAAAAGTGTAAGCGATTATGGAAGGAGGTAAAGGGTAGCTTACTTGTATTGCCTACCAAAAATAGTAACCCTTATCATGAGAGGCCTTTTTGGTGTTAAGTCTTCCTGAGGATGTGGAGAGGTTGGCCCACCACTCGATGAATGTCCCTCATGGACAATGAATGTAGTGGAGAAGGACGATGATGTTGTAGAGAAGAGGTGTGCGAACTTGATGGGGATGATGGTTATGAGGAATATGAACAAGAAGAGTACACTTATGTGGTGAGGAAGCTCATGTTATCTCCAAAGTGCGGTGATGAGATCCAACAACATAAGCTCTTTCACACTCAGTATATTGTGCAAGGGAGTTTGTGTGATCTTATTATTGATAGTGGGAGTCAGGATAACATAATGAGTAAAGATGTTGTAGAGAGGCTACAGTTAGAGACGGAAACTCACCCCAGCCCATATCCTATTGGGTAGATTAAATAAGTTGGTGGTATTTGGGGTGAATAAATGTTGTAAGGTGTCCTTATAACGCGATTGATCAATAAGAATAACATGTCTCAATCCAGAGATCAATTCTCAATCTAGAAGACAAAATAAAGTAAAAACTTTGATTTTTCTCATAAATTGATAAAAGTGATAAAAATCCCTAAAACATCTATTTATACCCTAGGCATAATTTGGATATAATAGGAAATAAATAATACCTAAAACAATAATAGGAAAAGAAATAATATTTCAAAACAATGGGAAAAGAAAATAATACTTTCAAAACAATAATGAGAAATAAAAATAATATCCTAAAAAATAAAGATAATATCTCAAAATAACCAAAATAAGGATTTTGGTTGATTTGATCTAACTCCCTATGTCATATGTTTTGGCTAGTGAATATTTTGCAAGACATTGCAAAGATATTTGAAACTTTGTTTGGTATGTTTTTTGTTGATTGGAATCAACACTAGTAGCATGAATTAATTGGTGTATATCATAAGAGATTGAGGTGACTTGAGATTCCATTTATGTTAGAAGATATTGATTGCTAATATTATTGATTAGAATATATGTTTGGAAAGAAAGTCTTGTATTAAGTAGCATGTGAGGTTGATGAATAGGATTGCAATGATGAACATACTAACGTTGTATGTCCAATCTTCCTACAAATTTGGCATTACAATTATATTGTTGGAATTGATGGGACTTGTTGAATATTACAAGTAATATTTGAGTGACTTTATCGATCCACAATAATTATCAATAAGCAATTGGGTGTAATGTCAATTCTTAAGAAATTAAACAAGTAGAAATTTAAATAAGTAATTGGGTGACTATGTTAAACTGAAGAAATTAAAATCAACAATTAGGTTGTTATGCCAACCTAGAAGAAATAAAAGTACAGTTGGGTGGTTATGACAACCCATAGAAAATAAAATGACAAGTAGAAAAGTAACACCCAATATAATATAGTATAACCTTGAAAATTAGGGAATCCTCTACAAGCCAAAGGCAAACAAAAGAGATTCACCATGTAATAAAATTGGCATGAGATATTATTCAAGCATAACTCTTTTTTGAGTTTTACACACTTCAAGATATACTTACAATCCTTACCATTTTATCACGTGATATTCTTTCAATAAATCACTGTTTTTTCTTCTCACACTATCCCTGATATGAATCATATGATACACTTAAACTTTCCTCACTCTTTTTCTTTCGACTCTCTATGATTGAAACCATTACCTAATTTATAAACAAGAATTCAAAGTGTAAATGGAGGCAGATTAGAATGGTGAATTTTGCCACAAATGATATGGGAAGAGAAGGGGGGTGGGATCTCTATTGGAGCAAAATAAGACAGTTATGAAGCAGCTACATTGATGTCATTTATTTGGAAATTCGTTTTCAACCTCTCTTTACTCAAAGAGGTTCACCTAAATGTGATGTTATGAGTCCTTATAGAACTAAAGGAGAATGATGAATATTATAATTAAGTAAATTTTATAAAATTGTTGTGCTACTTTAGTTCGAGAAGTACTAATATTCTTAGTTTCTATGACTTTTTAAAGAGAAGTGCATAATAGAAAATACTTGTAAACTTAAAATTTTTTGATCTTTATATAAAAAAACAGAGTTAAATATGCTTCTTACCTTTTTAATCCTTTGCTTGTTTCATACTGTTTCCATCAAATTGTTAAATAGTAGCACTTAAACATCATTGACAAATCTCTCATAAATTACAAAATGAATTGCTCTTTTTGAATAGGCTTGAACATAAATAGGTTTTTTTTTAAAGAAATTACTAATATAGATTGAAAACCAAAATAATATTCAAACTAATGCGTCTTTCAATAATCTGTGATAGCCATTAATGCGTGAAATTTTTAAAGTTAATGTCGCTGAATTAATATTGTAAATGTTTTGAAATTTTTTTAAGTTATTTCTGGCGTGCTGGCAAAAAAATTTCAATACTGAGCACATTACACTGAGCATTGATTTGCTTTTCAAACTATTTTGGTATTTTTTTAAAAAAAATTTGTATTAGTTTGGGATAATTCAAAAATTGAAATATTATAACTACTAGATTTGATATTTTATTTTAGAGGCATGTTCATATGTACATTCTTGATTTTTGCATGTAATTATGAAGCATGGTACCTTCATACTTCAGTATTTTTCCTTGTGCTCAATTTTGTTTGTTTATTAACAAGCTTTCCACTTTGGAGGGCAAAATATTGCTATTTAAATTAATATATGTAAAGAACAAGTCCTTGATTTAATGGTTAAGGATTAGTCGGAACTTAGAAAATGGTTTAGGTTCAATTCTCAAAAAAAGAAAAAGATGGTGTCCGATAAATACTTGCAAAAATAATTTATTGCCATTTAAATTTATTCTATTTATTTATTTCTAATTTCTTGTAGTCGTAAATAGAGGTTTTGTCCTAAAATAGTATATTTTGAAAGAAAAAAACATCAATCTAATATGTTTTATAAAATAATGCTTGAAATTGTAATTGATGATTATAATTTTAACTTCAAACTTAAAATCATATTTAATAATTACCATTTTAATTTAAAAAAAAAATTAAAATCATGGTCACTGTCTATGGTTTTAGCGAGAAGATACTTGATTATTTTTTTCAAAATGTATTAGGTTGATATTTCTTTTTTTTTAAAATGTATTATTTTTCTCGTAACTATGATGGGTTGAAAATGAAATTCGGGTCGGGAGTAAAGAGGGTCATTCAATTCCGTTCCAGAAATAGGGGCAAAAACCGGTGAAATAGCCGTTAGAAAACCATCGATTCACGGTAGCCTGAAATTCAATTAATCTGACATGACATGGCCCTCCCACGTATATTGTCAGAACTCTGCAACATCACCAACGCTTTCCTTAATTAGCCGGCCGCTTTTAAATTACAGTAGGGGACACATACTCTTTGTGCAACCTTCCAATCGTACTCTCTCTCTCTCTCTCTCTCTACAATGGTGAGAGGTTCTTCGCAGTCTCAGACCTCATCGTCCGTTACCTCCCGTCCGAATGCGGTCGGCATGGCGCCGCGCGGCTCTGCGGCAGCCACCGCTGGCATGCGTCGCCGCCGACTCGGAACGGGGAGCGCTGGTGGTGGCTCCGGCGGGTTCGGCAATGGCAGCAGCGGAAGCAACATGCTCCGGTTCTACACCGATGACGCTCCGGGATTGAAGATCACTCCGACGGTGGTTCTCGTGATGAGCCTTTGCTTTATCGGTTTCGTCACCGCTCTTCATATCTTCGGTAAGATCTATCGTCATAGATCTGGCGGAGCCGCTTGATCAATTGGATCTGTTCAAAGTCTTCTCTAACTCTGTGACGCGTCTGTCTCACTACGTCTTCGTTTTGATTTTGTTCTCCTGTCCTGATCCATAGGCTAGTATTGATTTTTGCGCCCATGGTGTTTCTCATTTCTCCCCTAATTGTCGGAAAATTTTGGATTCAAACGACGAAACAGAAAATCACTCCAATTTCAATTTCTGCTTTCTGCAATACTTGAATATGTGATTCTTGAATCAGAAGTTCATGACCGGTTTTTGTTTTGCATACATGGCCTCCAGTCCTCCACCAGATGGATATAGCTAAACTACGATTTAGGAATTAATACCACGCACCTCCCTTCTAAATTTTGTTGAAAGAATTGTTCAATAAATTATTAGAAATTCTAAGATAAAGCTTTTCTTTTCAGTCAGTTTTCTGTGTAGGTCTCGTTAATAAGCTGGAAGAAGCCGTAGCAATTGATTTTGCGATGAATACATATGCAGTGGTAGACATTTTGTATAACACAACAGAAAGCACTTCAATAATGGCAGCCATGAATGAACAGCACATATATGATTCTGTTTTTTATTTTTGAATTGCCCAAGGCTTTGCCATAGAGTTTGCCTACAAATGTAACTTTCTTTTATCCACTCCACTCACAAAAATAAACTAGAAAAGTTTGGGGAGATGAAGGGTGGTAGTCTTCCCCTGTTGCTCATGACATTGTTGTAAAACTAGAATGCTCCAGAGCCAGTGATTATCTTGGTTTTTTGGATGCCTAATCTATACTTCAGTGTGCTTGGGAGGGGAGGAATCATCATGTTGTTAGTACTGCAAGTTAGAGTGTTTCCTCCTCTTCTTGTTCTCCCTCATTTCTTTTTTCTTTTTTGGTATCATTTTGCTTGTATTCATGGAGAAGGATGATTTGATTTTTTTATTATTATTATTATTAGTTCATGAGCTGCCATGACTCAGAAAATAAAACTTTAGGAGGGGAGAAAATGACATGAGCATGGAGTGAAGACTTGCAATCCACTTTATATCGCTAACTTCTCTTTCTCCCTTTCTTTTCTTGTTGAGCATTCTTTGAGGTACTTTTCAAGTAATGGAGCTGTATTCCCTGTTCGACAACTTCACAAATATCTGTAGATAGCCACAAGCCCTCTTTACCATTGCACGGCCGTCATATAGGAGGAAGGCTCACGGAATAAACACTTTTGCAGATGATAGTCCCAAATCACAAATGTAGTGGATTTTTCAAACTAATGTAAATTCTAGGTAGATTTAGTAGGAACAAAATGAAATTTTAAATTTTGGAAGCATACATGATGTAAAGATGTCCTATTTTCAGTAGATCTTTCCCTATTTTCAGTAGATCCTTTAAGAATACATGTGTGACATTTTTTCTCATGACCATTGAGCAATAAATTGAAGCTTTGACAGATGAGCAGTGGGTTTTGCAAGCTCTGCTGGCGGAACAGGTCTTGAACGTGATGGGGTATCTTCTAAGTTGTTTGCTATTATGAGTAACCATGCATCTTATAAGGGTTATATTAATTGAATGAACTTGAGATAGCCATTGACAACTTGATCTATCAGATATTTGTTTTGGAGAAGACGCAAGAATTGTTGTTCTTGTTTTCAGAATGGTTGGTTGATTTCTAGGGACTAGAATAGTCTCATACAGATACACATCATCTCTGCTTTCATTGTTAGCCTCCAACCTTCTTCCTTCCTCCCTCTCTTTTATGATTTTAGAAAAACAATAAATATGTATGTCCGACACCTGCATTTTTTTGTTATTATACGCTTCCTACTAAAGACTTTTTTATTTATTTTAAAAAATCATTTTAAAAATGGTTTTGGAATCGGCATTTATTTTTGTTTTATTTTAAAAGGAAAAGCAATAAAAGAAAAATCACAATATGTTTCCTTTATGAAAAGGGGAGGTTTGGGAAAAGTGGTCTGGGTTTGGGAGTCAGGTTCTTGTCGAAGTCGTTAAGCGAGCCGTAACATCTCTGAAAGCCTCTCTAAGGTTGGACCTTTTCTTAATAGTATAGAGAAAACCGTTTTTGGCTAATTGATCAATAAATGCCAAAAACAAGTAATAACAATACAACAACATATTAGACATATATGAATCAATAAACTGGTAAATAAATAAGTAAAGTCATATGAGAAAAATGTATACCTGGATAACATATCAGAAGCACTATCAATTAGAAAACAATGTTAGTACAATATATATATATATATATATATATATATATATATATATATATATATATTCACGTTTAATTGGAAATTGGTTATAGATTAGAGGTCAAATTATTTATTCAAATAAGTTTATTTATTTGTTACATAAATTAACTCGACAAGATTTTATTTTATAGGAATTGAATAATTAATCATGTGATTGAAATTTTTAAAAATTGGTTTAAAATTGAAAATTTGAAAATTGGAAGTTTGAAGATCGAGAATTTTGAAATTAAGAACTTGAATTTTAGAAATTAGAAGACTTTAATTTTAAAATTATAACACTTAAATTTTGATTTGGAGAATTGTAATTTTGAAATTGGAAAATTAAAATTTTAAAATTGGAAATTATGGGACTTCAAATTTTGAAATTAAGAATTTTTAAATTTAAAAAAAATGGATTGTGAAATTTGAAAATTTGGTATATTAAAAATTTTGAAATTTGAAAATTTGAATGAATTAATGGTAATAGCTTGATGGGCCCAAGGAGTTGGTCAAAGGATATGGTGGTCAAAAGGCCTAATCGGTCTAGTCAAAGGGTTGCAAAAAATCAAATTGACCTAATAGATTGAGTCAAAAGTCCTAATGGATTGGACCGATATTTAAATAGGTTGATGGGCTTGAAAGTTAACAGGTTGAGCCCTAATAATAATAATAAATATAAGGACAGAAAAAAAGAAAAATTCAGCTTATGCATTATGATTAGGCGATTAAACACTAAAATAACAAAGTAAGACAATAATATACGAGAAAAAGACGAATTAGACTAAAATGATTAAATACCAAACTTAAACACTATATGAAAACAAGTTAGGAAATTAGGTAATTAAAATAAATGACATTAAAATAATTAAATAATATGGCCACTCAGATAATAAAAAAAGAAAAAAATTTAGACTTTTTAGAAATTAAAGAAAAGATTTTTGAACCTATGAGACTAGGAAATTTAATTTTTAAGTTTATAAAAAATTAAAGAAAATGATTTAAAATTTTTTATTTTAGAGTTCCAGAGAATATGATCTTTTGAAAGTGGGATGGAAAGGTTTAGATAGGTAGATGGACATTTATTTGGGGGTTGAACAGATTTATTAAGTGGTTTACAATAAGACATCTATTAAGAGGTTAATACAAAGAATTTATTAAGAGATTAAGACCAAATACTTGTTAAATTAATAAAACATTTGTACTAATTAAGAGAAGACACTAGTTTAAAGATTAAGACAAAACATAAATTAAGGGAAACATGGCACAATGCATTTCATAGAAAGATAGAAATTTACATTTTATTAAAAAAAAAACATGAACAGTGATTGATAGGGTTCGAAAAATGGGGTACCATGAGGCCCACTCGCCAAACATGAGAAGAGGCACACTAGGTATTTAGAAGAAGCAGCTCTCTCGAGGCACTTTGGCCAGAGTAAAATGAAGGCTGAGTCGCTGACCCAAAGGCGATTATGAATAATTGAAAGCCCACGTGCGCAAATCAGAAACTAAATCCCATCGATAAGGAAGTAGAATAATTCCCAATAACATATTATCATAAAACCAGTAAATATCGTGGCCAGGAAAATAAGATGGTCGCGATATAACTATTTCGTCCTGCGGATCAAGCTGGGATCCCACGATGAGGAAGAAAGATAATTCTAAATAAAGCTGCTTCTTTCGATATCCGCGTGAATCCGATACCGATAAAGCGATATCCGATCGATGGGAAGAATCCTAATCACCATCAAGCGGGAAAACATATACTATAAATGCAGGAGCCATCCCATCCGGTGAAAGATGCATAGTACATTAGCCCTCTAAGCGGTCTATCTTTTTCTCGGCGAAAGGCCGACTTAGGCATCGGGCGACCAGGCGAAAGCCAAACCACTTCTTCTTTCTTGTTTTGCGAGGAGGAGAGCAACGCGATTACTGTAGACCATTAGCAATGGCCCAATTGCGGCCGCGCCCCGACACGCTCCGGCCGGTCAGGTTGAAAAAGCATCATGGAGTTGGCGTCGTGCATGGAAAGCGGCGAGTTCCTTTACAAATAAAGGCCCGTATCACCGAGATCTTGATGGTATCGGCACGGGAACCTGGCCGGGGAGCAAGCGCCCGACCACCAGGATCGGGATCCGCCGGGCGGCGTAGACGGATCTGGCGCATTAGAAACAATGCAAGCCACGGATGAGGTGGGCGCTCCGCCTCACGAAGATCTTGCTGATAGGAGAGTTAGAACAACTCACCCGGGCGAGATGCAAAGCTCCCACGGGAAACCTGTGGCTTCAGGGAAGATTTCTTTCCTCATGAGGGCAACACAATCACCGACATTCCGGGGTGCGAAAGCGAAGCGAATCCGGTAGAGCCGGGGCATGGTATGATTGGCCCACGGAGAGGAGGGGGCAGCGAAGCCGCAACACTCGGAGGAGGCATGTCGAGGAGCAGAAGAATCGTCACTTTTCCCTCGGAAGGGCGGAGAAGCGATCATGGGGCAGGAGGTTGGCTCCAGCCGAGAGCTTCCCGGCCGTGTGAAGGAGGTGGTAAGAGGGCGCACTCGACCGCTATGGGCACCTTAGTACCATGACCGGGTACCCTTCACGGTCGAGGTGCTCCACTTCCCTCTTCTGACAAAGTCGAGGATGCCCGCAGTGGAAGCGCGTGATGGTGTCGGAAGTCCGGTCGATCATCTCAACATTTACAAAACAAATGGGTACACGCATGGTATCAGGAATACACGTGCGATGCGAGCTTCCGCTATCACATTAAAGCCCGGCCTTGGCTTGGTTTAACGTTCCGCCTTCATCAATCTCACCGTTTAGAGCTATTCATTACTTCCGTCTCCCGTTTCATTGGGCCCGGGCATTATAGAAAGCCAAGTTACCATTTATTGACCATCAATGAGCTCGCGAGGGAGGCATGAGGTCCTATGTTCAAAGGTTCAACACGAGTCTACAGTAGTAGGTATACATTGAAAGTTTGTGATCACACATTCATTCTTTGGATTAGAGTGCCGGTCGAAAGACTTGATGTTTTCCATCTCTAAAAATCCTCAAGCAAGCATGGGTGAGAGTGCTTCGCAAAAACGAAGAAAATACATCGTGTGAAGAAGCTCTCTTATCCAAGAGGAGCTCCTCCGCATAAAGAAAAGCGCGGGACAGAGTGACGGCAGGATGGAGCCCAAGACAAAGCGGCCGGGGAGAAGGACTCGAAAGAAAGATGAAGAGCGGTCCCGAAAGGCGTGAAACCTTAGAGATCAAATGCGGGCCCACCTGGCTTCGAGAATGACAACGATATTCACACCGGTGGTTCACCCCTTAACGACCCTCGGTATCACGAGGTCTACGCGAGAATACCCAGCAGAGCAGTTCTGAGGTGACCAACTCAAATGAAGTCAGACCCCGCCATAAGAGACAACACCGGTACTGCGAGTTCCATAGGGACTACGGGCACCACACGGATGATTGCATATAGCTCAAGAAGGAAATAGAGTACTTAATACGGCGTAGGTATCTCCGACGCTTCATAGCCCCCGAATCGGGCTGAACCGAGGCTGAATAAGAGCTCATTTCGTGACCACACCACCCGCGCCTTCGACAGACAAACAGCTTCCGGCGCAGCGGCCTTTAGGAAATCCCGCGTGATCTAAGGAGGATTTGCGGCGGGGAGAAGATCGGCTGCGGAAGGCCATCTGCGCGACATGGTCGCGAGAGGTAGTGGAAGTACAAGTGGTTATCAGCTGGCTGACACATCGCGTAACGTTCGATTCGAGATGCGGAGGATGCGGCACCCCACATGGCGACCCAGCGCCCAGTGATGACGGTTGTGACAAAGCGGTTGAGGTCACAGTTGACAGCGGGAGTTCAGGTTGACATCATCGCCGCCTCGGCCCAGCGCTTTGATAAGATGGGCATCGGAAGGAGAGGCGGAACTGTCAGCACCCATTTGCGAGGATTCTCCGGAGAAAAGTATTACCCTTGGGCTCGATACAGCTAGTGCTCTGCTTGGGAGATCCTTTGATTACCGTGCCAGTGGGTGACTAAAATCCAACCAAGAATTTTATATACGCCTAAGTTCCACCTGTTCATAGTATTAGTCAAACTCTTCTTGTATAGTGGTCTAGAAATTCGAACACGGGGATGGGTTTTCATCCTAGCGATTGCAGAAGGTAAGACTTTCTATTTGGACTTTTTGGATTTTTGTTTCAAAACGATTGTGATGAGTTTGAAAATGATTAAGCGCCAAAAGCGAAAATGAAGTGTGAAAAGTTAACTTTGAAGATTTAGGTCACTAACGGTAACTTAGAGGCGAGCAAGTGTCCTCGGGTTTTATCTCGCGTTATGACCAAGCGACCTATAGTCAAACCTGCTTAGGATCTATGTTTAACTAGCAAACCTCACCCTAAAATCAACTCCTATTTGAGTTAACACAAATAACATGCATCTATTGCCCCTTTACAGTTTGAAACCCTGGCACATTAAACATCATTTGTTGGCTACGTAAAAGACCATCCTAAGAACCCGCAGTGCATCTAGCAATAAGAGTATGCAACGTATCCTAAACTATGGTAAGTATTGGCCAAATTAATAACATTCAATGCCTATTCAACCATATTTTGAGAAAGATAGGGCCATAAACACGGTACACAGTAGCTTTTAATACAAGAGGACAAGCACTGCGTATCTTGTGTGTAGTAACCTTTCTCTTCAAAGAAAGAGGCTTAGTGACATCTCTTGAGTTGTCATCCCTCGAAATTGTTTGCTTAACCAAGAAAATAAAAGGGAAGAGGAGAGAAGAGAGAAAACAAAACCTAACTTCAAACTACGAGACAAAAATAAAAACTTACCAAAAATTGCTTCCTGTTCTTGCCCTTGGTTACAAAATGGGAGGGGCTTATAAGCCCTGATATGAAAACTACAAAACCTAACAAATTTGGCTAATTTTAGGGACAAGAGAGTAATACACACACACCAAAATTGAAATTGATTTGCATTAATTACAAAAGCATGACAAGGCGTTGAATTTCGCTAAGACTCAAAATTTTATTTGAAGCGTACGAAAAGAATTTAAGCTAGCTAGCGAAATCACCAGACATGAAAATGCAAATTTCGCTAAGCGTGGTGATTTAAGCTAGTATGAAATTATCTTCGCGAGGTATGTGATATGGCGAAAATGCAAAACCATTAGGAGCGATTACTGTGAAATTCTAGAATATCTAGAAAATTGGTAATTTAAGCTAAGATTGCGAAATTTCGTAAGGTTCTTGGTACCGCAATCCCGTGGCTTCGCAATCTTAATGAAATTCACGGGATTTGTTGATTCATCCTTTGCATTGCTTCTGTCCTCTACTACATCGTTTCCATCCTTTTGCCTTCATTCTTTCTTTGATTTTTTGGTATGTTTGTGCTGGGCGACAATTGAGTTCAATGCTTCATGATTCATCCTTGTATGTCTCGATATTGAACTCCCAGCTTACGCAAAAACACCTTGAAACAACCAAAACTAACCTCTAAACGGCATAAGTGATACTAAGAAGACTTGAACACTTCAGTGGCATAAATGACATGATTAGTGCGCAAAAAGCACTCAAACCTATCCTAATATAGGGTTCAAAATAGCACTTTTGGGTATAATCACTAGCCCAGAAAGCGTTGCTAGTCCTTAGCGATGCAAAAACAAAGAGTGCATGTAGTGATTTTCAAAAGTTTGGATTCAAAGGGTTTATGTACATATAAACATTACCTTTAAAGCGAAAATTGACACCAAGTTTGGCTTGGTATGAAAGAACCAAAACCATACAAGAACAATTTTAGGTCAATAATGGTTCCATTACTCGCAACTTGAATTTCCACCTAAGTCTAATGGTTCTTGCCTGAAAGCAGATTACGCCATTAAATTGCAAAATTTGTCCCCTCCCCCCAACTACTTAGTGACATGGCCTTAAGTTGTTGAACAACTGCAGATGGGGCTAGTTGCTCTTCTTTCTTTATTCAACTACAGTAGTAGGGTGCAATGCTTAAAAATCAGCTTCCCCAGTCAGGTGTAACGAGGGGTCCGCCGTGACTCCCAACCAGTGGGTTTAGGGCATCAAGCCAAAAGGATCAATGACCACAAGCTCCTGAGGCTTCACCGGGACTCGGGTGACTTGAAAATCCAAGCACCAGCAAATGTTAGACTCTACCTATCCCACCCGTATAGAACTTCATCGATGACTCCCGACTGAAATTAAGGCTTAGGGCATCGGGTTTCAAAAGGCTTTTCGCCGCCACCCCTCGGACCGTGCTCGGGTTTCAAGGCAAAACTTCACGACTTTATTTTTCTTTTTCTTTTTGCTTTTTCTTTTCTTTTTGCTTTTCCTTTTCTTTTCCTTTTTGGAAGACAAAATTGGTCTTCAAGTGTGGGTAACACAAACCTATCTTAGGTTGCCAACATGCTTAAGGCCGGCTATGCAAAGCGAAAGGAAGTAAACAAATTCACTGACCTATTGAGCAATGCGGGTGCGAGTGTGTGAATTAGCATAAGGGAGAAATTTTCAAGTTGAGCATGCTAGAACTTCAACTGACCAAAAACTGTTTCAAGCATGGAATTTGTTCTAACATAAAGGCGACAAACAGGGCTTCAAATTTCCAATAAAAAGCAATTCAATTGTCCAATTTGAAGCAATTCAATTGTTCAATTGAAGCAATTCAATTTTGTCAATTAGGAGACAAAAACGTTACATATGGTAAAAGCACAAAACATGGTATGCAAAAATGCATATATATACCTGGCGAAGATAGCTTTTGATATAGCCAAAATGGCTATGATACATGCATACCAAAGCTAAACATACAAACATATCCTTTATATACTATGGCTAATATAAATCCCTAAGCAAAATTAGTGGCGGGTTGATAAGCGGTAACTATACAAAATCATAAAAAGAAACTAACCACCTCAACTGGCGTGGTGGTGGTGGGTGAGATTCTTCTTCTTCATGATGAAACATCAAATAAGTTTCCTTGCGATGTGGTGGGCTCCTCTCTACGTCCGAACATGAGGAAGGCCAAGTGTCTGATCTGCTGACATAGAGTGACGGGCCAACCTCGATCTGTTCACTGATAATAGTTGCTAGTGAAGCGGATGGCATCCACGTCACGCTGCGATCTCTACGAAACTGGTGTGAACATACTCGGTGAATGAATTAACATTTGAGATAGGATGGACCCGGTGTCGAAGTACTTGTTCTGGATGTAGTGTGTGGAGGAGAGATGGAGGTGACATCTGCGCGGAACGGACTCCTCGTATCTCGGGCTCGGGGCGAGGCACATCCCATCTACATGGAAGTCCTCGGCCACGGGCCCGGTGCCTCCCTCTGGTCACTGGCGTCGGGAGGATGGAAGATACGGGCATGGTCATCACCCGCTCCGCTGACAGAACCAGAGGGCATCGAACTCATCTCAATCCTCGGCTCTGCAGGGTCCAACGCCATGCTCCTGAGAGCACAGCGGGAGTAGTCTCGTCGGTGGTGGAATGCTCTCTTGCTCCGTCTTGGGTCCTTCCCGGAGTGGACCCCTTCTCCTCGAGAAATGCATCAAGGTCATCACCCGACTCGGGACTAAACGGTATCCCTCCCCGAGATCGTTAAAGAAACCTCGAATGGCTCCCCCTCACCGTTGGCACGCGTCTGCGGAGAATGGCGAGTCCGGAATAAATGGTCAATCGGCAACATGTCCCGAGGCGGGAGGCGCCTCCTGAAAATCTTGGTCGGTTGTGAATTGTGTCTCGGCCGGTGATCGTACCATCATGGCCCCGAGTCGGGTGGGCCCGATCTGCATAACTCTTGCATTGGCCGGCGGTATCGCCTTGGCTGCTGAAATATCGGCAGCTAAGGTACTCGCGGCGATCATCAATGAAGCTGAAGCTCACGCGGACCATGCTCGAGATGTCATAGAGTAGTAAATGCGGCACCACTTTCGTGGGTAATAATCTCTTCCAGGTCATGAAGGCGGTGGTGAATAATCTCCGATCAATCATGGACTCCACAAATGCGGGATCAGCCTCGTATGGGACATCTTAGAATGACTCACGATGAAGTCCCTCGAATGTAGTGCCGGTATTCCCGGAATGGGGTGCCTACAATTTCTTGACCTCGATCCACGGAGGTGAGAAGTGACAACGAGGCGATGATGTAGCCTTGGCCGATGTGGCCGGTGATGGCTGGTCGGGAGGAAGATGACTCGCTGAGCCCGATATGCGGGCCAGCTTGGAAGCGGGCCCTCCGCTCCTACGAGTGCGGGTGATGGGGCAGGGTCGTCTGATCCGATAACGACGAAATCCACGGGGCTCCTCGGGTGCTGCTCGAGGGGGACGGTGATGGTCGCGGAGGCGGGACCGGGTGGGAGCTCTCCCAGTGTGCGGATTAACGCACAACGATGAAGGCGGGACCCACCACGAGCACGAACCATATCTAAAATCTGAGAATAAAATCTTTGGAAGGGGCTCGATTGAAATGCAATTTGAGGCTATGTATCCTGCGGGCGGGGCTCATGGGTGACTAAATCACTCTGAGGCTCAAGCGAGATGAGCGGGGGCTCAGCGGCTGCCAACCGACTGAAATAGCGAATAAGGCTCGATGGGGACCAAATGCGAGGCGAGGGCAAAATAAGGCGAACCACGGAGCAGAGGGTCCCTGAAATAGCGAGTGGGGCTCACGGGGCTTCGGTAGGAGTGGCCAGTGGGGCGGTAACTCCGGTGTGAACGGTCGGGGGCTCGTGCGCGTGGCTGATGCTAGCTAGAGTGGAGGCCTTCAGTCGGGGATCAGGTCGAGGCTCAGGCGGGGCGGGCGGGGGGCGCGAGGCAAGGGTGGGATCACGTGGCTATGGCGGGGGCGACGGCCTTGGCATTTCGATCAAACGAGGCCTTGACTTCCGGCCGGTGCGTGTGGCGGTGCGGTATTTGGAAGACCCGGGGCTTATTTGGGAGAGGAGAATGTGAAGTGGCAAAATGGACAAACCACCCCCCCCACAGGTTTAAATAGGCTTGTTTGTGGCAGCCGAAGGGTCTTTTTCCTCATAATTTCGCTAGTATAGCGAATTTGGCTCGCCCGCATCACCTTCTGCACCTCAAATATTTCAGCTTTAATATTAAGAATATATAAAAAGATTATTATTATAAAAATTATTATATGATAGTATCATTAAAAATTTAATACAAATCTTATAATATATGAACAAAGTTACTAAAAAGGGAAAGCGCTAATTTAGAAGAACTTTCTAAAAAAAAAAAAAAAACTAAAATTATTGAAATTAGCTAAATTAAAAATAAAAACCAAAATTTATTGAGCTACTTGATTTGGTTTGTGAAGCGCCAAATCGACTCAATTTCAAATTTACTCGAGGAGGGTTAAGGAGAATGATCTCCTCGGCCTAGCGTAGCTGGGGCGACTCGTGGTGTTGGGTGCCCAATTGTTGATTTGGTCCTCAGTGATGGATTTTGAATTGATCAATTGGCTTGCAGTGGGTGTTGAAGGCAGGACCAATATCTCTTCATCTCCTTGGCGCCTGTTGCCACGAATTCACGGACACTTTGTTTTCTGCATCTGCGACCATTTGAAACAACTTCATCGAGAAATTTGATTTTTAATTTTCTAGAGTTTATGTTTGTTGTTGAATGAAATATGTTCAACTCGAGGTCATGTTACCAAAGGTAAGTTGCATGACTCCATTAGGCGATTGATGATTGCATTAAGTTTGTGGCCGAGGAAATGGTCTTCCTAAGATGATTGGAACATGATTGGGTTCACTTGCAATTGGCTGGGTGTCAGCACTACAAAATCCTCTTGGGTGAAGCTAGTTTGTCTGTTTATCGGCATCCTCAGCTACCTCCCCTTAGGGTTTTTATCGATCTATCGGCTGATGAAAGTGTGATGTTGAATTAGGTTTAAGTTCTGAGAACCTAGCCTTGTACCTGAGAATCACAGCGGTGAGTTCTGTAACTCTAGATCAAGTAATGACTTGTCTATGCAATTCCCACCATTATTGACTGAAATTGTGGGAGATCTGAGATCCTTGTATTTATTTGGATTTTACACTTTGGATTAGCGAGCATTCGGTAAATGCCTTTTTCTCAATGCACAATCCCTTCTTGTTGTGCAAAGATCTTTCAAAAATTTTGCATAAGCAGGGACTTGTTTGATTATGTCCAATAGAGGTATGTTAACCTTCACTTGCTTTAAGACCTCTAAAATGCCTGCTTGCTGAGATGCCTTCTTCTTACCTCTAAGTGCTTGTGGAAATGGAGGTGGTATCTCACGGTATTTTCATTGAATCTTCCTTTAGGAGAATATGCTGTTTGCAATTCTCTCCTTATTGAATTCTTCAACGGGCTTTGGCATGGGTTGATCAACCTCTTTTCCCACTTCTTAGGGTAATTATAGCCTTAGCTCATCCATTCCCGAATTGTTGGATGATCCTACCTCATGGATTCCCTTTGGGTTGCTTTGTTTGGGAGAGGAACCTTCCTCTTTCTTATACCTCTAGCAACTTGTTGATCTTGGTGATGGAATACGTAGGTTATCAATTTTTGGTTTGGGTGCTCGAAGCCATCTATTCTCTTATTGATTATTACTTTCTACAGTATCAATCCTTTGTGCCGATTGCCGTTGATTCCTTTTGCTCTTCCATAAAGTTGCTACCACTTTACTCAAATTTAAAATGGCTTGTTCAGATGAGGATGGTGGTGGTTGTGGTTGAAGAAGTGGGAACCAAGCGTGGTTTGGCACCTAGGGAGTACATAAGCGGGGGAGTGGGCTTGAGGAAAGGTTAGGGTGATTCCTCGATTGGAATTGTAGGTATTCCATATGAGGTGCATTGGGTTGTGGTGGCTTATATTGTCCCTACAGTGTTGCACATTCGACATCAAATCCTTCTTTGCAGGGGCCATAGGACAGCATTCCTCTTTGGATGTACGGGGGTTGGAAATTAGTCTGAGGATTGGTGTGTGCGAGTTTCGATCCATGTACTTCATGGGACCTTTTTCCTTCAAGCTCCTCCACCTTCCTAGCTAAGGTTGAAATCCTGGCTTTCATTTCTATATCCTCGCGGTGTATAAAATCCCTCCTCACAAGGGTTGGCTGAGGCCTCATTGTTTTCCATTTCCCCTAGAGTTTGGCTCATCTGACCCTTAGAAGTTTCGACGCGTAATTTAAAATCCATGTATTGGCTTAAGTCGGGATGCTTCTCGAAAGTCTCCTCACATGGTTTCAAAGGCGCCTCATGGCATGAGACATACCACCATAGAAGTGGTTTACCGGCATCCATGTATCAAACCCATGATGTGGGCATGCAACGATGGTCTCCATAAATCTCTCCCCAAACCTTGATAAAACCTCTCACCGTCCCCATTTTGCAAAGGTGTAATTTGTCTTTTTCAAATTATTAGTCTTATGAGCAGAACTTCTTTAGGAGTGCACATGGCTCGGCCCGATTTCTAATGGTTCTAGGCCTCGATGAGTTTGCTTAAATCTTGGCCTTGTCACTTTAGGAATTGATGGAAATGCTTTTAACTTAAGCAAAATCCATGTCCGTCATACCTTGTAAAGGTAGTGCAAACCTCCCTCAAAATCCCTAATATGAGTGTATGGATTTTCATTTTCCATACCATGATATGTGAGGAATTAGGGGTACGAAATATGGCCCTCAACGCTACATCTTATTGAGGAGGAATGATACGAGATGGGGCACTAACTCTAGGAGGGTGGATGTGATCCCTCATGGTTCTATAAGAACATTGGATTCATTGGGGGTTCGAGGTTGACTGTTGTTCTTCGGAGTAGTGGATCCATGGTATCGAGTGTGACCTGCTTGACTTCAGCTTGAATCGAGGTTGTATGCCCCGATTCTATGCAGTCTTCCTGAAGTTCCTCTGTCCCAGCATTGCATACACAATTGTTACACAAACTGAGACACAACAAAGAGCACAAACCAACTTGCAAAAAGGTTAGGGTTAGCTAAAATAAAAGCGTGTAATATAAAAAAAAAAAAAAAAAAGCGGTGGGGATTGCACATAAGTGATGAAAAACTGCCGAGTTCTTTGTTGGGTTTCAAAAGAGTTAAAAGATTACTTTCACTTGTGATGTTGATCACAAGTACACTTCAACTTATCATTCGTAGTTTGGCACCATCCGGCGTAGTAGCCATTTTGATTACCATTGCCACGATGGCTGAGCTAAATCAACAAAATTTATATACACCTAAGTTCCCTCTCACTACTTGGTAGTCGACTCACTGCCGATATGAGTGGTCAAGGTCGAACACGGGGATGGGTTTTCATCCTAAAAATGATTTGCATAAGTGCACGAAGGTAAGACTTTCTATTTGGAATTTTGGATTTTGTTTCAAAAAGCAGTGTGATGAGTTTGGCCCAGTTAGCGTAAAAATGAAATGAAGTGTGAAGAGTTAACTTTGAAGATTTAGGTCACTAACTTGGTAACTTAGGGCAAACAAATTGTCCTCGGGGTTTTATCACACCGGCGTTATGACAAGCAACCTATAGTCAAGCACAACGAGGATCTATGGCACAACTGGCAAACCTCACCACAAAATCAACTCTATTTGAGTTAACACCGGATAACATACATCTATTGCCCCTTTACAGGTTTGAAACCACAACATTAAGAAACATCATTTTAGGTGGCTCGTAAAGACCATCTAAAAAACCCACGGTGCATCTAGCAATAGCGTTAATACCTTGTATCCTAAAACATGGTAGTATTGGCCAAATTAATAACATTCGATGCTATTCAACATATTTTGAGAAGATAGGGCCATAAACACAATTTTCAGCTTTTTAATACAAGAGGACAACTTTGCATGTATGCCCCACCAAGCTAGCTTCCTTTCTCTTCAAAGAAAGAGGCTTAGCCAAACATCTCTTAATTTGTCATCCTCAAAGAGGGTGTTTGGCAGCAAAAAATAAGGAAGAGGAGAGAGAAGAGAAAAAGCAAAACCCTAACTAAACTACGAGACAAAATAAAAACTTACCAAAAATTGCTTCCTCAATTTCTGCCCTTGATTACAAAAATGGGAGGGCTTATATAGGCCACCCAATGTATGAAAAATACCACAAAGCCTAACAATTTGGCTAATTTTAGGGACAAAGAGTAATACACCAAAATTGAAATTCGGTTGCATTCAGCTACAAAAAAGCATGACAAGTGGGTGAATTTGTTAAGGCTCAAAGGAATTTAGCTAAATGACGAAGATTTCGCTAGCTAGCAAAAATTTATTTGTAGAGGAATCACCAAGAGATAGCAATGCAAAATTTCGCTGGGCGTGGTGATTTCGCTGGCTAGCGAGAAACTACTAACTTAAGCGAAGAGGTAGTAATGATAGCGAAAATTGAAAATTTTAAATTTAGGAGCCGGTGCCTAGCGAAATTCTCTGATATCTAACGAAAATTGGTAATTTCGCTAAGATTACTTGAAATTTTCGCTAAGATTCATAATTTCGCAATCGAGCGAGAAATTTCGCAATCTTAAAGCGAAAGTATCTGAGACTATTGATTCATCAGCGCATTGCTTCTGTCTCTCTTGCATCGATTTCCATTCGCTTTGCCTTCATTCTTTCTTTGATTTTGGTATGTTGATGGGCGACAATTGAGTTCAATCTTCATGATTCATCATATGTCTCAATATTATTGAACTCCAAAACATGGCTTGCAAAACAACCAAAGCCAACCTCTAAGCGGCATAAGTGATACTAAGAGAACTTGAACACTTCAGTGCATAAATGACATGATTAGTGCGCAAAAAGCACTCAAAACCTATCTAATATAGGGTTCAAAATAGCGCTTTTTGGGTACTAATCAATCCCCCATGCGAACATGACGAAGAGGCTTGAGATTCCCTTGTTGTAGACGCCCGTCACGCTTATAATAATATGTTGTTAGGCGGACCCTCTCACCGATACAATAAAGCCGTTCTCAAAAACACCGCATTGATCCAAGTTTCCTATACGTAGCGGAGTAGGGTAGTTTGAGAAAGATAGCAGTGGCAGGGGAATGCTACTCGGCACATCCATGAAGCAGCGGTCGATAACATATACAGACGAGCCCTGACATCTTGCGACGAGGTGCTCACGACTGAGCCTAAAAGAAATTGGAACTATATCGTTGAATAGTGACCACTGAGTGATCGAAGCAAAGGGAGGGCTTCACACGAAAGGCAAGCGTCAATGAGGGTGGCAAACTCACTCAAGCGAGAGCAATCGAGAGAGGTGGGTATCTTTGAATGGTTAGCGTCGTACTTGTCGAAAAGCGAGGCGACAAGTGGCGACTCTGCATCGACTTCAGCGGTCAGCGAGTGCCCGAAAGTTTCCACTGGCGTAGATCGACCTCATCGTGAATTCTGCTTGCGGCCATGAACTCCTCAGTTTTATGGATGCCTTCTCCGGTTACAACCAGATGAAGCATGGACCATCGACCCGAGAAAAGACCTCGTTCCGTCCACGGTAGAGGAACCTATTGTTATCGTGTGATGCCATTTGAGCTCAAAGAATACGAGGAACTACCTATCGAAAATTTGGTGAACGGGAATGTTCCGAAGCGGGAATAAGACAACCATGGAAGTGTAAAATGGATGACATGGTGAAATCCCTATTTGCCAAGCTCCACACTTAGCTCATCTGTCAGGCGTTCAGAGATCTTGAAGAGTACAACATGAAGAATTTGGATCGACCCAGTCACGCCTTGAAGTATCGACCGAGAAAAATTCCTGGGTTTCATAGTCAACCGAGGGAATTGGGAAAATCAGGATAAAATAAGAGGCGTGCTCGACATACCGTACCCTCGAGGCGTAAAGGAGAGTCCAGTCGACGGGAGAGATTCTTTGCTTTAAGTGGAGTTACGTATCGAGGGCTAGTGATAAGTATCGACCTTTCTTCGAGTTTTAAAGAAGGCCTTTCAATGGGATACGAAGTGCGAAGCATTCTCAGCATTGAAAACATATTTGAGCTCCCCATTACGAGTAGCCCCATTGAAGGGAGCTCCTCACTTCTATACTTAATTTGTTTTAGGACTTCTTGACAGTTGTCCTCGTCGGGGACAAAAACCAGAGTCTGACACCAGGTTTACTATTGCGGCCCGAGCTTTGAGAGGAGCGGAGGAGGAGTATCAAGGATGGAAAAACTAATCTTGGCATTGTAACCCTGTCGGAAGCTGCCCTTACTTCGGGCTCATACCATAGAAGTTCCAACGAGGAATGTCAGGTAAAGCAAGTGTTACATAAGCCCCGAGACCTCGGGAAGGGTGATGAAGAGTGGGCTATAGAGCTAAGCGAAGCCTTGATATCGATATAAACCAAAATCGCAATAAAAGGGCGTCTTAGCGCATTTCATCATGGAATTCATCTCACAGAGACTCGCCGAGAACGCTAAACGCCGACGACCTCCCCATCCGAAACTCCACGGCCAAACTCACATAGCGGAGCGGCCTAATCCCGACCTCCCAAGGAATAGAGGACGAGTACGCGCCGCATTCGCATTCCCCAAGCCTCCAACAACGAGGCCAAATATGAGGCCGTCATAGCAGGCCTCAACCTCACCCATTCATCGGAGAAATTGACCACTGAGGTCTCAAGCAGACTCCCAAATTAGTAGTAAGACAAATAAGATACCTACGGAAAATAAGAGTGAAAGAATGATCCTATACCTCAAAAGGTACGGATTTACCAAAAGTTCATGCCGGGTCCGTGTCGACATATCCCTTTAACAGAACTCCCGAGTCATGCTCCAGCAAAACCAGCGACAAATTTCTCACAAGAATATCTCACAGATCAATGTCCGTCGATCACCAGAGCCTTCTATAGATCTGTGGCATGGAAGCCAGCCTAACAACCGAATCGAGTTGGATGGACCCCATTTGGGATTACATAAGGGATTGAGCACCTGATTTCCACCAAAAGAGGCATCTAAAATTGTGATGCCTGGCCATTCACTAATCATGCGGAAGCCTTTACAAGCGAGGTTTCTTCACACCCATCCCAAGTGCATCGCTGAAAAGACACTCGACTACGTACAAGGGAAGTACATGGGCGGTGTGATATAAATCATATCGGGGCTCTGGGCATTAGCAGAAGGTCTTAAGGCGGTGATATTACTAGCCCACAATACCAGAGACATCCCACCTAGTCGATGCAAGATCCGCCGCAAGAAGATGCCACATCTCTCACCCATCCGGAAGCCTCGACATCAATCACAAGCCCCGAATCTCTTCCAACTGGCTCGACATACCGGGAGACTCCTCTCGCCTCGGGAAGGGGCCAATGCAAATTCATCATCGCCATAGATTACTTCACCAAGTGGGTTGAGGGTCGTAACCTTCGCCACACAATCACGTAACAAAAGATACGTAATTTTGTGTGGTGGTTTAATACGCAGGGCTCAGAATCCAAAGAGCCTGTATCGCACAATGGAAAGCAATTTGACAACGCTTCAAGTTCAGTGGATTTTTGCTTCGAGCCGACCAAAAGAATTATTACTTGTCCTCAAAGACATCCGCTGCCAATGGTTAGGCGTGTCACCATCGAACTCCCATACGCATTGAAGACCAAATTGGAAGACCTTTAAGGCAAATGGTAGGTCACTCTCCCCAAGGTGTTACAGGGGCCACAGACTACGTGCAAGTCAACAATTCAGAAACCCCATTCGCCTACCTGCACCAAACAAGAGGCCCCGTCGAGGTCGCCAAAGTCCCCAAGGATCAGCTCTGGCACCAAGGAACACAACACGAGGCTCTCCTGGGCCTGATTCTGGATGAAAAGCTGAAAGGTGTCCTAGCGCACTCCGGGAAGATTACCAAAGGAAGATGGCGAGGTATTACAACCAAAAAGTCAAACCTAGAGCTACATGCCAGGTGACCTAGTCTTGAAGAAGCTCCCGCCAAAGAAGGAAGAATCCAGCCGCATGGAAAACTGTAGCCCTAATCAAGGTCCCTACATCATATCTCTATCATCGATCAACACGAGCTCTGTACATGTGAGGGAAAATTCTACATCATGCTTGGAATGCGGAACACCTTTAAGCGTTTTTATCAAGAAATTCCTCGAAGCCTGTAATCTTAAATGAAGCATTATCAAATTTTCGTGAAGATTATCAATGCTACTCGATTATTTTATTGTATCCCAAACAGCCTTATTATTGTAACAGCTCATATACAACAGAATGTGAAAGTTCATGATCAAAAGGAAAAGCTCCTCTTATTCCAATCAAATTACATTCAATTGCAATCGCAGGTCATCTATTACACCGGAAGACATGCACAAGCGGTTCCCTCAAAAAACCTCAAGAAGGAAAGAGGAAAGCGGAAAACGAGATGAAAATAAAGAGAAAAGAAGAATAGAGAGGAAAAGAAGAAGAAGAATAGAGAGGTGGAAAAGAGGAGAAGAAGAAAAAGGGATGGAGAGTCAGCGAAGGAAAGAAAGTGGAGAACGTAGATGGAAGAAAAGTTAAGAAAAGGAAGTGAAGAGAGAATGAAAGAGAAAAAAGAAAGAGAAGAAATGAGAGGAAGAGAAAGAAGAATAGGAAAATAAGAAAGCGATTACACAAGAATGCACCGCCTCTCTCGACGCATTCCCCAGCACGAAGCTGGGGTAACAACATAACCTGCTGCAGATCAGGAAAACACAACCCCACAAGAGAGGTCCAACAAACCGGGAACCAGAATCCTCAAAGTGCATCCCTGGGTGGAAGACGATCAAACCCTCGACGCTCATTTCTGCAGATCTCGCTACACTGGCAGAATATCCCAAGTATAAACTCCATAGCAATGAAGCCGCCATTTATAAGAAGGCCAAAGCACTGAAATTAAGAATCGCTTTCTAATTCTCCATGAACCAAAGATTAAAGACACTCGCATCTTCCAAAAATCGAAGTCAAACGGGCTTCAGACGTTAACGCCTCGCTTGACGCAGCCGACCACCGTCAGCCATACAAATTAAAAGTCAAATTAGCTCAGTTATTCACCATAAGACCTCACCAGCCCGTACACCGCTCGACCAAATGACTTTCCCGTCAAAGCCACGCGAATTCAAGAGTCGATCGCCGTGCTATTCAAATTTACAAGGCCTCAAATACCAAACCCAAGAATGGGCTTGGATTCAGCTCGACTACTCACTCAGCCAGTGCAACTTAAGAGAGTCGATCACCAAAGACCACCACGTTGCCCTCGTCACCGGTCCAATACTTAGCTCGACGAGCTCCTTCGACCATCAAGCCAGCTATAAAAGATAAGAGTCAAATCGCCGCTATTCAACCCACAAGGCCTCGCCGAGCTCCAACAGCCGCTTTGACGAGTTCGACTACTCTACACAGTTACGCAGCTCAAGAGTCGATCGCCTAGCTACAGCCCATCAGGCCTCAGCAGTTCGAGCTCCGCAGCCTCGCTTTGATGAGCTCAACTACTCCTCGTCAAAGCAAAACAGAGTCGATCACTTTAGGCTATTCAAACACAAAGGCCCGCCACCGAGCCCGGTTTCGCTTGGACAAGCTTGACTACTCGCCGCCACGCGGTACCAAGAGTCAGTATCAAGAACCTAAGAGTCAAATCGCCAGTTATCTACCACAAGGCCCGAAGGTTCTGAGCTCCAGCAGCCTGGGCCACGAGCCTGACTACTCCTCGCGGCCACATGCAAATTTAAGACAGGATCACCAAAGATTCACCACAAGGCCTAACGAGTCAAGAATGCACGACGAGCTCGACGACTCGCTCTTGTGCCATGCACCAAGAGTCGATCACTGAAGACCGCACCCTAATAAGGCTCAACAACGTGAGTCTACCAACTCCTGGGCTTTGATCTAGCCTGAGCCACTTCTGGCAATGTGCCACGCAGCCTCTAAGAGTCGATCAACCAATCACTCGCCTGTTAAGGCCTCGCCTCGAGCTCAAAGAAATGGCTGACTTGAGTCGACTACTTCAGATAGTCCACAGAGCTCTAAGAGTCGACGCCAGTTATTCAAACCCATAAGGCCTCGGCCATTCAAAAGCCTGGGGCAGCTCACTGACTGGTCACTGATCTCATCCCCATACCTCAAGATCCATCACCCAAAGTCGTCATCCAGCATCTTAGCGTATTCGAGCCCGCACGCTTGGACGAGCTCGATCACTTCCGCTTTCAAGCTTCATGTAGCCTTAAGAGGTCGACGCCTTTCAAGCTATTCTGCCCATAAGGCCGTAAGCCCGAGCCCAAAGCAGTCGCTTTGATAAGTTCGACTACTCACGCGCCATGCAACCGGGAGTCGGGACGTCAAGATTCAACCCACAAGTGCTCAAATACCACGGAGTCTAAATACCGGGCCGACGAGTTTCACACTCCGTCAGCCATGCACTCCTAAGAGTCGATCGCCTCAGCGACCAGCCCCACAAGGTCTCAGCCGCTTCGAGCTCATCAGCCTCGCTTTGATGAGCTCGACCACTACCCTAGGCCGCACAAGAGTCGATCACCAGTTATTCACCACAAGGCTCGCCGAGTCTTAGCCATTTTGGACGAAACGATCATTCTGGCACAAGCCATAAAAATTTTAAGAGCCAATTCGCTTCTCAAACTATTCACCAAAGGCCTCAAGCACCCTGAGCTCCGTGATCAGCTGACGAGTGCCGACTACTTCCGGGCAGCTACGCAACCTAAGAGTCGGCTCAACTCACACTATTCACCCTTATGAGGTTCAAATGAGCCCTGCCAGGCCAGCGATGGAGAGCTCAACTGCCAACCTAAACGCTCAACCCAGCTATGCCCAAGAAATTAATTCAAAGCTGCGTATGAGCAAAGGGTGAAGAAGTGCAGAGCGGGCCCTGCTCTCTAATCAGCCGACACAAGCAGAGGGACTTCTCAAATTTCCCTGCCGCTTAGGATGTCAAAGTCAAGTCCAGCCGTGGTAGGCATTAGCAAGCCAAAGGCAAGCCACCTAGAAGCCCATTGAGTACAGGCCTCATCCCTCAATCTTCCTATAACTTCGTCCCGCTGAGCAACCAGAGTTACTTATTGATGAAGGTCCCCACGCAGCCCACGACACTCCTTAGTCAAAGGCTCCCAGCTTTATGCTGGAAACCTCACGACGAGCCTCAGCCTGCCAGTCACTGCCTTATCGTGTAGTTCATCTGCCGCACGTAACTCTCTTAGACTCCCCAAGTAGCCGCTTCCGGGGATGTAAGAAGCTCATCCCTAACCATCTCGGGTTCACACGGCATCGCAAACATGTCCCCATTTCAGTGTCACTTTGCGGCACCAGCCTCATCTCGAACCTCCCGCTCGCCCCGACCGCCTCAAGCCGTTACTGGCCCTCATCTTTCACCGACCGGAGCACGCGCCACGGTATGCTTCAAATCAGATTTAAGCTTCACTGCTTCCTCGGTCATACGCTGCACCCGATCCAGTCATCCGCCGGCAGCCACCACTGCCTTTCAGTATCCAAAATAACTGAACCGCTTTAGACTTGGCCAGGCCAAACTCTTCAAATGAGTAGCCACTCCGTCACACCTAGTGCAAGATCAACATTCAACATTAAGATCAACACCCAATCCCATGTCTAAATCGCACACTCCACAAGATATGGGAACTTACGTATAACCCCCTGAGGGATGTAGAGCCAAAGCTTCTCAACAGTACGAGCCCGACCTTTGCAGGTCATAAATCTTTAAGTGATGGACGACAACGCCGCCACAAGTCAGCAAGGCCAGGAGCAAGGAGTCGCCATCCTCGCCGCTGGAACCTCCTCTTCAACTCTTCCGACCTCGAAGGGGCTGTGGCTTAACGCCATACAGAGGATTCCAACCAGAATACATGACCGCACACGCCGATAACCCTCCCAGAGCGGAGCCTTACCTTTGCAATGACCCGCAACGGGATTGCGAACTCGAAGCTTTAAGGACCTCAGCCGAGGGCGACCGCCCCGATGTTCGAACGCGGTAGCAAAGAGGAAGACGCCCTACTTCGTAACCTGCCCTGTGCCTATTGGTCTTTCACCAGAGTCCAAGGTTTTCGCTTCACGGACTTCCTGAGACAAATGCTTCCACCCGAACCGGTTATCCCCTTTGGCAGTTTGGCAAATATGGTCTCAGCAAGAGACTTATAGTGGAAGGAGGCGAAGGCCTCTAAAACAAAGAATATCATGACATGAAGCTAGTAGAGAATGTGTTTGGTTGAGATCAATGATACAACACACATCGACAATCATGTGAATTATCTTCTATTAAGAATAATCCAACAAGACATATGAAGACAATGCCGCATGTATTTACAAGAATCAAAGGAGGATATTAAAGGTGATCGAATCAAGCACATTGGCCAGTTCTTTCTACACCATGAACTTCAAAAAGATGGTGAAATGATGCAAATAAATAAGGTCCAATGATAATCTAGAAGGAGATGATTTACCAAAACCCCTATTTTCCTCGCAATATCCAAGAAACTGATGTTGAAGTTACATGCGCCGCCTTAAAAGACTCCTCAAATTGAAAAGTTGAAGGCAATATAATCATGTCACTACCAGGGGGAGTATGAATAAAGATGTTAGATACTGTACTTTTTTTCCCTTCGTCTAGGTTTTGTCCCACTTAGTTTTACTGGCAAGGTTTTTAATGAGGCAGTACTAACAATCTAGTTATGGTCATTCAAGGGAGAGTGTTATAAATGATTCACTGATAACTGTGAATGACCACACATTTACCGGTGAAGAATTATTACTGGGATTAATGATCAGAACATTTATATATATGAGTTTTCTAGAAGAATGAAAATACAATTTTTCTTTCTTGAATTATTCTATATTCTTCTTTTTTATCTTTCAACAATTATAATATTATCTTATTATTATATATAATTATATTAATTTATATAATAATAATATATAATAAATTATTCTTAAAAATTTTATAGCATCGAACATCCTAATTTAAAAAGGACTAGTTAGTAAAATCAAATAAAATCAAAGTAAATAATTGTGACGATATAAAAACTAACAATCTATTTCTTCAGTGATAATAAAAAATTCATCTTATCTAAGATAATAGTCTATGAATAGATAAACATGAAATTAAATTAATCACACTTCAATCATAAACAAGAGCAAATTTCAAAGAAGAAAACTAATCCATTATAGTAAACAATATAAATATTTTTTAGTTACATTTGAAACGAATCTCTAATATATATTATTAAGCTTGTTTACCAAAGAATAATAATAAAATAAATATAAAAATACTAGTGTTACTGTCATAAGCCACACATGTCATGACTGCACTACTAGAAACAAAGACAATTATAGTAGGGTCAAAAAAAATTTTATGACTAAAAATGCATATAATCACGCTTTATTTATTTCCCCGCAGTTATATGAATTTGTTACCACCCTTTAGCGAAATTAATTGGACAAATTACTATACAAGCCTCTATAGTTTGAAAAATATTTAAAATCAAGCAAATTTAAAAATTTACAAGCCGCTTCTCTTCCTTGAGTTTTCGACAATCACCACACGCCACCGCACGATCCAGCTACCACCACCCCCTGTAGGGGATCGATCGGATCAACACTACTGCTCGTCTCCGGCCTTCTCACACCCCGCCAAGCCCCGCAGGAAATTTACAACCTCTCTCGCCGTCCAGTTTCACTTCCACCGAGTACACGGGTCGGCAACCCAGTTCAACCCAAGTTCTTTTTTTTTTGATTTCGATTTTTAAGGTTGATTTCGGGGAACCGGAGTTGCATTTTGGGGGCAAATCGATTCGTTTGGTTGGTCAGAAAATGTATCTGAGAGAGTAGCTAGAAGAATGAAGATTTTTTTTTTCGTTTTGAATATCAGGATTTTGTGTTCTACCGAATAAGGCGCTGGGTTTTTCTTTCTATTTTCTTTTCCCCTCACGAAAAAAATAGTATGTGCCTGGGTCAGCTCTAGTGAATGCGGAGCTGTGAAGGAAGGTGCGATATAGGTTATCCCCACTTCCCAATCTCGCAAACTCTCTCCCTCCCTCTCTCTCTCTCTCTCACCCACTCACTCTTCGCCCTCTTAGGAGTCCAAAATGTTCTAATCTCACTAGTTATAGAGTTTTTTGCTCACGACTGTGAGAGTTTTCTACCAACCGATTTCGACATCGCAAGCCAATCTGGGCTATGGATTCTCGAAGCTCCGTAGACCTCTCGCGACGGTGACTAGTTTTCTCCACATAATCTTTGAAACGACTAATCCGAACCTCGAACCTTCGCTCATACCGGTTCGACTCGCTTTTTTGATTTTGAACGGTGCGGAGGTTTTTGAATTTCCGTAAACTCGCTGTTGAAATGTCTAAATGAATGCGCTGTTCTCGCTACAATTTTGTTTGCTTTCCTCGCTTATTCTCTGCTTTTTGATTATTCGATAAGGAATAAAAAGATTTTTTCGACTGCTTTTCAAATGCTATTTTTGGTTGAATAAATGATTTTCGGCTTCTCATAAATTAATTGCGCCACTCTACCATCATTTTCGGTTGTTGTTATTCTTCCCACATTCATATCTCCTACTACGCCTCGATCTCAAACCGGTCACCGCCTCCACGCGATGAGCAATTATGGAGGGCCTACGACCATGTACATTCGCATTCGGACTTCACCGAAATAATCTCAAAAGTATCAATGCCCATCTTCGAACTTGAGTTTTCCCTTGATCAAGGAATTTTGATCCCGCTTCATTTGATACCTCAGATTTTTCTCCTTAGCTCCAATTCAGATCGTATAGTCATGAATTCATTTGCTTGCCGTTTTAGTATTGTTTTTCCTAGACAAAGATCATCGCTTTCATATAAGTGCCTATTTGCCATGGATGAGCGATGATAGATATCATTAACAAATCTCTCTGCCTTTCTAACTGCAGCTTGTAAATTCTTTATTCGAAGAATTTGTTTGCATGATTCAAACTCATTAATAAAACTACAACATAGCATGAAAGAAAAGGTAGCCATGGAAAAAAATCATGCAATGTTAACAAACAGAGGAACTTTGTTCGTTGTTACAACCAAATCAATGATAATGATAAAAAGATGTTTTCTTCTTCAGTTTGCAATAAGATATTCTCAAGGTCTAAGATCATACAAACTCAAAGCCTTTCATATTTCTTTTACTGCTGTTTTTGTTTCTTTAGTTGTTCTCCATCTCATCGGATTAACCGGTTTTATGTTCATTGTTAAATCTTCGTGTGTCGTGTTCAAATTAATGATTCTACACACTAGGTCACTGAGCCAACCGAAGAATTACAAAATTTCTTTTTCTCTCGATAAACATGAGAACTCGCATTTACTCAAGACTTATGCTATTTCCCAGCAGCATTTTTCATTTTTGCCATTAAATAATACCAGTGTTAACTGTAGGTTATTATTCGTATTATTTTTATTAATTCTCAATATGTAGATTTGTTTATGGGTTTTGCTCCTCAGAGAATTTCATTTGTTTGGCAAGAGAGGTTGAATCTTGAGACTAGCTTGTTATAAGAATCAAAATGGTTTCCTTTGATGTTCCGTCCGTGATGATGGTCAGGTGGCTGGGAGATACTGGCCAAGTGTGTCATTTTGATCAGATTCACTTTTATCTTTGAATGATCAATTGTTCGGTTTCTTGGTTGTGCTAGTAGATAAGTTGTATTCATACAGATTTAGCTATTGGATTATGAATAACCTGAGGTCGCTTGAAAATTTTAAATGTGCTGAAAAGTCAGAGTAAGATTCAAACAAGTGCAAGTACTACATTTGTTCCTAATATGCCAGTGGATGACCACGTTTCATATAATTATTACTCCTTCTTGTGTTTCTGAATGGAGAAGAATAAGGGGTGTTTCTCGAGATACGCGATCCATCACACTCCCAAGCAAAGGGTCAGGTTCCATAGAAAACAAAGGGGGAGCAACCGTAGTAGAGTCACTTAAGGAGAGGAAAAGCATCTCGATTCTTCCTCGTCTGCTAAACTGCAGTAAAAAAGAATTTTCATTGTTCCTTTGTTAAATGACTGGGAGTGAAAGTGGTGGGATATAGATCAGATCACAAGATTTCCTTAGATTAAATATCTTAAGGTATGTAATCCGTGATACCGGAGACTCGATGAAGATATTGAATTTAGAGAAGGAGGAAATGTGTAAGGTATTAGAATAATCGCAAAAAGCTTATTAATCATAGTTATCCTTCTTTGTTTTAAGTTCCATGATTGGTTAAGAAATCCTTGAATTCTCCTAAAAGAGAAAACTAAGGATTGAGTTTATCTGTTTTTGAAACCGTTTTTGAGAACAATTTTGAAACACAGAGTACACCAAAAAATGTGTTCTCTCGAAATCCTCTTTACTCTGCAACCTTATTAAGATGATGCTACTTAACACTCCCAATTTCCAAGACCTATGATAATTTTAAAAGAAACTTTGGCTGCATTAGGAGAATAATTTGAAATCGAAGGTACATAGCTATCTCCCGCAATGGGCAACCGCTTAAACAATACTGTTTCCTATGTTCATTTTCGATGAGAAAAAGTAGACAAACTAAAAACATCAAGCTCTTTAATTTTCTTACACAGCCCAAGAAAGCAAAAGATAACTTCAAGTGGGTTTCCAACTGTAACTCTTTCCAGCACCTACGTAACTTTTTATCATTGTCCCTATTATCTTCCTCCTCCCTCGTATCAACTTTAGTCATTTTGAAATTTGAAAGTTTATGCATGAGATCCAAAAAATTAAGCTTATTCTGTCATTTTTCCCTTAAATGTGCATTCAGTATTATGAACTGCAAGAGCTTTAACTAACATCCTATAGTTCTTTGAACTAACCGGTCATCCAAAGGTGCATTCATATTTAAGAATTACAGAAATTCTCCGTATTATCATTGTCCTATTATCTTCCTCAGATCAACCTTTATCCATTTTGGAAATTTGAAAGTTTGTGCACAGATCCCAGTACCAAGCTCTTTTTTTTTTTTTTTCACTTTTCTTAAATGTGCATATCAGCCAGCATATGAGCTGGTAATAATTTAACAAGATACCTTTGGTTTAATCTATTAGAAATTTATCCATAAAAAGGTACATCCATATTTACAACTAATAGCAAATTCTAACAATCTTATAAATGTTGGTTGACGCTTTGGGAGCTGGGCCGTAGTATATGTTTTAGACCTGTAGATTCTCTTAGCATCCATAAAAGCTACACACTCATGTCTCTTTGCAAGAAGTTTGGCTAGAGTCTCCCATGAGTATTTTTTAACATCCAAAAAAAATGAGGATTTTTTATTTTGACAAGTTCTGGTTATTGAACTCATACTACCATAGTTGATGTGTTAAAATTGTTGAGAAAGCCATAACGTTGTCGGGTCGACAGCTGTGCCTCCTCTTATGAGTGTAAACATTTATTTCATTCAGCTTTCTTAATGTTAAACTTTCTTTTCATCTAAAACATATGTTCTATATTTTGGGCAATTAGAGTTTCGTGCAATGGATGTTTCTTATTCAAGTGCAATACTTGTCTTCAAGTGTTTGTCATGGCCTGTTTCTAGAATTTCTATATATTATAGTGAATCATATAACATCCATCTATAGCTTCCATTCAAATACATGTTTCGAGAACAACCTACTAAAATCATAGGACATTTTTTTATCGACCATGCTTTAATACACTGTAGGAAATGAAGAAGAACAACAAAAAGTTTCAAGCAATTAATCTCATTTCAAGGCTTAATATAGAAAGAGATGAAGCGAGAGATCAACTACGTAAGGTACCGAACAAGGTCATGTCGTCTAGCCTCGCCTGTTCTTGACGGCTGGCCTCTACATCCAATGTAGAGAGTCCCTTTGATAAAGCCCCACCAAGGCAAATTCCAAGATTACCGACTAACAAATCACAAAACATATAATCACCATTCCCATGGCTCTCCCCTCGTTGATTCCTTCTCGCGGATACAGCGACATCCCCTTGCCTCAGAGCACCCCTCGCTTTAACATGTGCATGTTTTGGGTTTTTACCAAAAGGATAGGTGTTAACTTAATGTAAAACTAATTATTATGATATCAGTGTTGGGCGTGAAACAATGTATAAATAATTTTTAGGGTATGAGGCTTCACCTTGAGTCGCAAATCTGTGTTCGATGAAGGTAGTGGTCGTGACTATAATTTAGCATTTAGTGCATGTTCTCAAGAGGAATTCTCAAAATCAAAGCATTTGCATGTAAATAAGCATTACAAGATAGATGGTATGAACCATCCCTATGGCCGGGGTCAATCACAAACCGCGACTATAAACCATCCCTATGGGCCAAACAATTTACAAATTTGAGTTATAAATCATCTCTTCGTCTGGGGTCAACTAAACCGTGACTATAAACATCCCTATGGCCTGGTCAATCACAAACCGCTATAAACAATACCTATGGTGGTCAACTAAAACCGCGATTATAACCATCCCTATGGTCGGGTCAATCAAAACCGCAAGCGCAACCAGACTTATGGTCGGGTCAACTATAAACCGCCGCGCCATAAACTATGCCAAATTATTAACAATGAAAGAGCCTATAGCCACTCGCTTATGAAGTGACCGCATATATGCGGATTTCTCCACACCACCTATGGTCATGCCATGCCGCGGCTAGTCGCCATCCTCGCAGCCTATTTTATACCGCACATATACCACTTTAGCCGGGGTCGATCACACGCCCCGATCCCGCCTCACCCGTATCGCTGATCCGAACCAAGTCCGAGATACGTAGACTATCTATACTATATATATCGTGGGATCTCCTCATTGACCTGTTTCTTTCTCGTGAGCTTCGTACTTCACTACAAGAAGAAATCACGCTATCGACAAAAAATTCACCGACTTGACAAATTATGTTGGTAATTATCAATTTTAATATCCACTTAAACAAAGCATATTATTTTTTCCATTACTCCTTTGCTACCATTTCATCGATGTATCACCCACCTTAAAATTATCACGGAAGTGTTCGTAGGTAATTTTCGCGCTTACATGGTAAGCTAACTTTAGGTACCATTTACCGTATAGAATATTTACGTGAAAATTACCGACTAAGTGTTCAGAGGGTAATTTTCGCTATATATAGGCGCCAACTTTTGTGTGCCATTTTACCGACGTGAATACCTACGAATATCGACGGGGAAGTGTTCCGCAGGTACCTTCCATTTAATACGTATCACCAACTAAAAATTATCGATTTTAAGTGTTCCGTGAGGTAATTTTCCATTTACTAACTTAATACCGTTTTAACATTATCGACGGAAGTGTTCCGTAGAGGTAAATTTCTTATCTTTTGATACTTTTTGGAAATATTTATCTTTAATACTTGATATTATTAAATATAAGTGTAATTATGTTAATATTTTAAATTTTATAAAATGAAATAATTTTAATGTTTAAACCTAATATATCCAAAAGAATTAAAATTAAATTATTTTATTCTAACTCAATATATATATATATATACTATATATATATATATATATATATATATATATATATATATATATATATATATATATATATGCTTATTTTGCAATTAATATAATGAAGTTGATGAATGATATATATAATATTTTCAATTTATCTACCATTAGTCATTGTTGCTTAGTGGATCCTCCTATGTTTTCCTAAGTTCAAGGTCCGTTCAAAACCCCTCGACGTATATTTTTCTTGATTTTGTAACTAAAAAAATACCGACTCTGACTCGTAGGTAAATTCAATGGCTATACATTTACGAATTTCATTATTGCATTTCGCCCCCATTTTTGTAGATTTCCCTCGACTTTACCTACCACTTTTTCCACAATTTAATGACGGAATTCCAGAGGTAATTTACTGGATTGATTTTCCGTCTGCACTTATTTACTCACGCCACAACAACCTACTTAAATATAGTCGTCGGTATTCCTGTAGGTAAATTTAATTACCAACTAATTGTTTATATTACTCTGCTTAATTTTCCTCGAGGTAAATTTGTTTCAATTTGTTGTAGTGCTTCTCAGACTGGGTATACAAACAATTTCTGTAATAACAAAAATCATTTTACATATACAAAGAACTACCACCAGAGTGGTGTCCATCACAATCTATACACATATATAAGAGTCCCTTTACTTGTACTATTACAAAACTTTAGATTGCGTAGCAAATACGATGAGCACTTATCTCTGAAATGGCCCGCTTGCTGGCGTGGAATGTCTGGCCTTCTATCCTTGTCTTCGCCTTCCTCAGACCTACACGATTGAACACCCATGCCAAGCTTTACGCTTTAGTGGGAACATAAGCATGGACAACCACCAATGGCGACTGTCACAAGCCATACATATGCATTATATATATCTAAACATATTTCTATAATATAATTCCTTATCATCCGATATTCCTATTTATGTCAATATTTTTCATTTCATGTTCTATTTCTTTAGCATATCCTTTACTTATATACTTTTTCTCGTATTCCTATTTCGGTACTATACGATTCTCTATACTTGTCCCGTGTTCATCTCACGCCTTGTTATATGTCTTTTCATCGTTCCTATTCTTGTCAAGTTACAGCATGTCTCTAGTTATCTATGTCTTTTTCTATCTTTTCAGGTATCATGTCTTTATCGATTCTTGCACTAATACGCATATCATATCATTCCTTATCTATCACATACTTATAATGTTCCATTCTATCATATACTTTGTGCTTCGTATTCTTTTGTGTTTTCCTTGTGTTGGCTTAAAGCCAATACTTTCATATTATATCTCTATTTTCATATTACATTTAGTTTCTATCTCAACGCTCATAAATCTCCCATAGAGCATATAATACTCTATTCTTTACTATCATATCATATACTATCATCTTGTACTTTACTTCTTGTTCTTCAGAATCGTCTATACTTCATCGCATAGCAAAGGTTATGCTTCTCATCATGTCATATCATATACTTTGCTTTGAAGCTTACTCGATTTTATATGAATTGACATTCATGATGTATCTCGGGATATGAATCTCATTTATGCTTATTATTCAAGAAAGAATGCGAAATTTCGTGCTTTTCATATATTGTACTTTTCCATATGCTTTTCGTGATACTTATGCTTTTTTATATATGGCTTTTCCATTATTCACTTTCATACTTGTACTATCGTATACTTTCTCGTGGCCTGAGGTACCCAAGAAAACACAGATTAACCGAGTACATCTCCAGCTCTTTACTTTTATTCTTCGTCTGCAGTCTTATTTGTTAGCATCTGTTTGAATTACCTAGACCAACCATAAGAAATGAGTAGACCGTAGTATAAATAAGTACCAAGGTACACATAGCATCAGGTGCCATAGCACCAGCATAGAGGCGAGTATCAACAGAGTGCCGTAGCGACTAATCAGAGTACCGGGCAGTTGTTCAGAGTGCCAGCACTTAACTGGGCACTGGCATTTTAATCAGAGGCTGAGCACTAATCAGAGTACCGAAGTATTAATCACCGTATTTGAGCTTACTCAACTGACTGTCCACTATTCATTCTTTGTCCTGGTGTAGTCTATATGACTATATATGTCTCGTTATAATTCCAGGTAATGTATATTAATCACATTTTAAAGTTCATAACATATTGTTTTTCATGTTAATGTTACTGCTTTCAGTTCAAGTTTCATATTTTATCTTTTTGCTATCATCGACCTTGTCTCTCAGATTTCATGATATGTAAATCCCTATCATATATCATGAATGTATCTATGCACCTCATTCATGCATCATACATTCCTTACCCATTCATATTCGTTATATCAGTCATTTAATCGCAATGACGATAAGATTTCTATCAAGGATTTTAATCATTCCTGTACTTCATATTCCTATCATGTATACTTTTACTTTCATTCATATATCTCATACATGTACCTATCATTCATGCACATGTACTCATTTCTGGGCAAGTTTTGTCATCTTTGCTTTATCTCTATCAATAGTCTCAGTGATTTATATGATCTCCTATCATGTGTTCCCAGAATGTTCCACTTTATTCATTTCTGCATATAACTCATCATATATTCCTATCATTTACGTGACATCGTCATGTCTTTATCTATTCATACTTTCTATATTTCTATCATGTTCCATCTATTTGTTTATGCATGACAATCATATGTTCACACTGTATACTCTTATATTCATATGTGCCCTACTATTCGCATCGTGAGGCTAATACATCTTTATGACATATCCTATGATACTTATCATATCTTATAACTTATACCTATCATTCTTATGACATATCCTATACTCATATCATATTCATGTTTTATGAACCCATCTATACATATTGTATTTTCTATATTTTCTTTGTTTCATATTATTACATATAAAGACTTCAAGGAGTACATTTAGTGAAGTATGATGTGGATGGTATGAAGATCATACCTATCTATATATATTCTCATTCCTTTATGAATCTAGTTTACTTTAGAATTGAATCAATCCAACGGATCATCTAAACTAAAGTTATGGCATTTTCATGCCAACTAGTCATTTTACTGATTTTTTAGTGACAGTTTGTATACCATTTTTCCGGGGTCTCAACTTCATATTTTGACACTATGTCCTCATAATCATCTTAAAGCTAAGGTGCTAAGGGTCTCATTCCAACTGAATCACCCACCAGAGCACCAAAACCCTACGGGCCCGAAACAACCCAGACTTCTCTATGTTCAACATTGAGACCAGAATTTGGCCTTGCACATGTCCCACTTGAGTATTTTGGCTACTTAGGATCAGAATTTGAAATTCTTCTTAAGTTTTGTTCTCCTTGAAGTCTATTTTAATTGGCTAATGACCATCAAACTCGGATAAGAAATGAGTGTTATGGCCAAAATACTCAAATCCACAAACTGGAAAACTAGAACAAGTTGTACTGGTATAAGCTCAGTCAAATGCGATAACTTGCCAAAACATCAGAACTGAATTGAAACGGCACAAGCCTCAAATGTACTGCATTATCCCTAAAATGTTCCATGTAATGGAAGTATTTTCCTCTTTTTCACATCATCCATAGATCACCCTAATACATCCTTCATCAAAAACTAACATGGAATCCCTCTCAAGAACTCCACAAACACTTTTAATTTGTAAAAGAATCCTAGGATTCATACCAAAATTCACCCAACTCTACAAATCCTTGGAATTTTGAAGGATTCCATATCTACTCCTTCTCATCTAGGGCTTTTCCACCAAACTTTCTTTAAATCTAGAGTTAAATTGTTTGCTTAACAAAACCCTAGAAAAAGGAACCAAATTAATGGCCAAATGAAACCCTAGCAATTCATAATCCATACATAAAATCCAAGTTCCATACCTTGGCTTGCTTAGCTTCTCCCTCTTCTCCCTTCTCTCTTCTTTCTTCTTCTTCTTCTTCTCTCTCTCCTTCTCTTCTCTCCCTGCTTTTTTTTGGAGACCAAAATATGTAAGATATTTTGATCCCCAAATTAAGCTGTTGTTTGTCAAAGACAAAACCCATTCTTTTTGAGCTTCTAGTTTCACAATTGCATTGGGCTCCCATTTCTCTTTATCTCTATTCCATCTTTCTATATTTGCTTTTAATCCCATCTCTTCATCTTATAATACTTAAGTCCCTATGGTAAATTACCACTACCTCACTTTATCTAATCTGTCTTTAGTTTTATTTTCCTGTGAATTCCATATTTAGTTTTTAATATACCCTAAATGTTCTGAAACTCCAAGCAGTAGATATTCGTGGGACAAGTTATTATCGACGGCCGCCAAAGGCCTCTTCCTAGTAGTGTCGTGATAGTCAAAATTGGAGGTCTGTCTTTTAGTGGTCCCACTATTACGTGTTGATTTAGCCTTTTCATATAGGCTTCATGATCCGGTTCAACACCACAAGATAGACGTCTAGTGGCATTGAAGAGGTCAAGTCCTTTTGATATGCATTCCTCTATCTCTCTCTCTCTCTATATATGTGTTCGACCTGCCCTCTACAGAAGGATAAAGAAAGCCTTTGTCCGTATTTCCCTCTCTCCTTTTTTGTGGGAATTTTGAAAGTCAAAGCGCAGAGAGGGTTTCAGAGACAATTTGTGGTGAGGAGTTAATCTCGTGCATGGCTGATCAGAGCTTGCAGGAGTTTTACTGAAACGCCCACTGGCCGTTGTCAGTCGGTCCCATGGTTTTGGTTTTGCTTGGTTTCCAATCCCTGACGAATAATGCTTCTCACTTACTGATAAGTAGTTTCCTTATTTAAGTAGTTTCGCTATTACTCTCGATTCTTTGATCTGGGGCATCAACAGAACAACGAGAACCTGTAAAAAAGGGGGTTTGACGATGATGTGCCGACTGCCTCTCTAATTGTTAAGTCAGCAAAAATGATGGAGAAGATGAAGAAGAAAGTCTGTGCAGTCAGAATCGCATACTTTTCCCTCGTTGGGAATTTATGTTTTATACTTGAATTTCTCCTTGATTCTTGGAAAGATAATCTTGTCATTTTGATGATAATATATATATTTTCTTATCAAAGACTAATTCTCGATTTTTGGAGAGATAATATCACGATCCTAGCGAGTTCCTATTTTTCCTTATCAAAGACCAATTCTCCTATATTAAGGATTAATGCTTGGAGACATATTTGTAGCTACCCCCGAGCCCGGCCCGACCTTATTGGCGGATCCAAACTGGATCCCAGGTGACGCCCGACCGAAGCCATTTATCAAATACATTTCATTAACATAAAGCTGCTGCTTCAAATATTTCATGGTTTATTTCACTGGGGCAAGCCCATAAACATTTTCAAATTCAATGCAGTTCCTTTACAAAATATGCATTTAACCAAAAGTGACATTTTATGTTGTTTACAACATAATATCCAAAATCGCATTCAGATATAGGTACAAAAATAATTTCGGAATTGAACCCTTTTGTTTACAAAATAATGTCATGCTCAAAAATGGTGAAGATGGCCGTGGGATTTGAGCATAATTCCGTGCACTTTCAACGACTCGAGCTCCTCGACCTCGGTCCGCTTTCAATCACCGCCTATCACTGATAACAATACGCTTAAGCATTTTCTATGCGAAGGTTTCGATACAATTTCTATCTTACTCTACCAATATGAATTATGCATTTATCAAAATAATACCTTATACAATGTCTATGTAATGTAAAAGATACTTATACAAATACACTTTTTAATATCGTTTTTCCCTTTCTTTGCCATTTACATATGACTATGAGTCAATATCACGACAGCATTCGCTGGTGAACTCGTCCCGTTTGTCATCCAGCAGCAAATGCGATTTCTCACATCCACACATAATATCACATATGATCTATAAAAGCCAACATTCACGATGTATTCACAGAACTCATCCAAGCCATTATCCAATAGCAATGTGATTTCACATTCAATATTATAATTTCACATATGACTATAGAAGTTAACATTCACGATGAATTCAGTTGGTGAATCCCACCCTGTTTGTCATTCAGTAGTAATGTGATTTCACATTAAACAAATACGGTTACCTTCATGACAAATTCAGTTGGTGAATCCCGACATGTCGGTCATTCAATAATACATTTCAAATCAATTTATTTACATGCAGCAAATACACTGATAGTTCAAATACACGAGCACATGCGGATATTTGACAAACATTTCAAGTACCAATAATTCAAATCAATATATATATTTCACAAATAGAACTTGAAATGGGAATTGAGTCACAGAGAACGTAATGCAGAACGTAAAAACAAAGAACAAAGAACAAACTAATCCGACATCCCTTGTTCCCTTTCGACATACTAATCCTAGGTCAAAGTTGTTTGTCTTCACCTACACCTAATCAAATACAATTCTCTACTCTTAGTGGTTGCTCCAATTAATCGCATTTAACGACACGCCGAGGCGGCGAGGCATCAGACGCTTTTCACATAGTTTTATCCTTATTCGAACCCCATTAATCATTTATTAGGTCCTAAACTGCCTATAGTAGGAATACTAGACTTTTGGAGCAAAATTACAAAATTTTTCCCTCAATCCTCTAGCAAAGCTACGATGTGGCTTACCCGAGGGGTGCCCTTTGGGAAACTCCTACCACTGTAGTAGGCGAGGCATCCCCACGTCTGAGTTTAGGTTCACGCGCCGGGTCTTTGCGTTGCAGCCAGAGGGAACTCAAATTTGCCAGATTTTCCAGTTTCTCCTTTTTGCGATTTTCTCCAAAATTCCTCAAAATCTCAAAACAAAACATGGGAATCACTCCCAATAACATCAAAATACCATTCTAAACCAACCATGAGAAAAACCCATGGATGGATTAGGGTTTTTCTAACCCAAATATCATTTAAAGAAATCTGTAGCTCTGTGTCACACCTAAATTCCTTGAATCCTGCCTAGCTTCCTTCTTCCTCCTTGATCACTTGAAACTGAATGGGGATAATCCCCACCAAAAACCTGATTTCTCCTCAACCCTAAATTTCTCTTCTCTCCCCTCTCTCACTCCAAAACGCTACCAAATGAGCATTCTAAGACCAAATGTGGTCTAATATCACTTACCCCTTCTCAAGGCCATGTTTGGTACATCAAAACCCAATTTGGATTTAAGTTGTCTTAATTTACCTTTATAACACATATACCACTCTCTATTTGTAATTTAAACACAAACATTTTCTCAAATGACTCCTTAAGTCTCCTTATTTTACAAAAATTCCAAATTTGCTATTTTTCACTGGGTTTATTTCAAAGTTCAATCAATTTCTCATTTTAGCACATAATATTTAATCATATGCCCACATATTCATTTCTACTTTTTTGGCAATTTAACAATTTATCAATTTCTCCCATAAAACCTGTTTATTCAATCTATACCCGGAATATATATAATAAAATTATTATAAAAAATTTAGGGTATTTTTTGGGCGTTATAGTATTAGATTGGGATATTAAGATCCGTGGATAAATATCCTATATACGGTAGGACGATCGATTTAGGGACTCCTGGACTCACTGATTTAGTACTTCCTGTCTGATTAGTTCCTAACTACGATGTAACAGTCACTTCAGCCTGCATCAGGTTTGAATAAAGCAATGGGCCCGCGTAGGTGCCGGGCCTATTGAGTAGTGGGTCTTGGGCCCAAAAACCATGATACTCACAATGCCCCCCTTTTTTCAAGACCGAAATATCGTTTCGCCTTCCAAGGGTGGAAAAATACTTAAGTGTTCGAGGGCTCAGAGGTATGGGCACCTCGAAGGTGATTAATGTGCATATGCTCTGATGCGCATTTTACCGGAAATACTATGTTTCCTATGATGTATTTAATGCGCTTTTTGAATTCACTTATATATATATATATATATATATATATATATATATATATATATATATATATATATATATATATATATATATATATATGGTGGTGAATCTATGAAATTTCCAACGGGTTCTTCTTCTGTTAGCTCATCCTTGTATCATGAATTCTTCTTTGGGATAGTGAAGGTGGAATAATGGTGTGGGTGACAGTAAGTCTCCTGTACTGCTTGTCACATGGATATCAGGTTTGAAGACGTCCCAGCTCACCCAATAGGTGTCCCAGAAGGAGGCCCAATCCATGCCAATATCACCGTAGCTCCTCGTGGCCTTGCATAGATCGTCAGAGGCCATGACGAGGGTCCGATTATAAGCATCGCTTCTTAAGTGCTAGACTAGTGCTCCTTACGCCGTATACTTCCGGAGTTACACGAGGTGTGAAGTCGATGAAAGGAGATCTGGCTGCAGGATAATGCAGATTCTTCCTTGTCTTTAATTTTCCCTTCTTCCTATTCTTTTCTATCTTCCTCTCTTCTTCTTCCTTTCATCTCTTCCTCTTTCGATTCTCCCCTTTTTTTTTTTTGTAATCAGCTGTGCTAGTTTACAATTTTACATCCTTGTAATGATTCTCATTTTTCGTAATCACCTGTTCGTTTATTATCGGGATATCCTCAGAATGATCCACCAAGGTTGCTTGATATATGTGCCTTGGTTTCAATGTAACTATTGATGCATTTCAGCATATTTTAGTCATGATCAGTCGGCATCAAGTTTTTATTTCCCATCCTTTCTTCGTATCCTGGTTATGGGCTTGATTATCTGAACTTGGCTCCTGAGAAGCCTTTATTGGTTTTTAGAGACAATTTTTCGTCTTTCTCGGACAGGGTTGGTTGTTGGGCTCTGATTGGTTAACAAGCCCAAGTCATTTTGATAGGCAAGCCTAGGGGCCCACCAGCTAGACCGATCTAGGCTCATAGGGCTCATTTGTTTTTTCTGTGCCCTAGAAGGTGAAACGTTTTATGAATATTAAGCGTTGGGGAAGGATCACATCTCCCGGTATTGTGACTGATCTATCGGCGCATTTAATGCACCTGTACATGCCTTACCATATTTAAGAGAGTAGGGGGTCCTAAGTCATTTTTCGTTTTACTCAAAAGTCTTTCGCTCGAAAGTCCCTCAGATTAGTGATTCAAGTTTTCTACATGAACCGTTTGGAGAACCCTAATCTTTTTTTATCTGTTGGTGGGTTTTTCATTTGCTTCGTTTCAATTTTGTTTGTAGTTGGTTCATTTAGCTGATTACTTTTGCTTTTGTTAACATGCTACCCTTCGCTTGCCGTAGGTTTCAGGGCTTTAACTACACGTGAGGTATTAGGATGCTCCTAATAGGTTTTGTAAAACTCGTGATTTTTAAATTCGTTATCGCTTTTGTAGAGTCTGTCGATCTCTCCTTCCTTTTTTTTTTTTTTTTTTTTGGTTGTTTGTCACGTAATGGCAGAGGCCGGCAGGAGACTTCGGCCAAGTTGGCGCAAGAGAGGCCCCAACCGGGAGTTGCCTTCTGCAAGTACCCTTGTCTCGTCCATGTCAATGGAGGAGTTGATGTCATACTGCCAAATTCTTGAAAACATTAGTTTAGCACTGTCAAACAGTCTAACTATCTCAACCGTAGAGGTGTTTAACACGGGGCTCCACTTTACCCGTGAATGTCATACCGGACTTTGCTTCCTCGTTATATCACTGGTGAAGTACTTCAAGCATCGCTCTCTGACACTCCTCGTTAGCTTATTTATCCGAACTTTATTCCGATTCGATGGGTCAGCGTGTGCTTAACCTTTCTCACGGCCGATATTCATTGGTGGAGATTTTTTTTTGTTGCGAGACGCGAAGCTCTGGATCGGGCAGTCGTCATGTCCGCCCACAATCCAAGGCTCCAATCGTAACCCGGCCCCGAACTCCCTGGGCACTAAGGCAAAGGTCACCTTGTCGTGTGGGCCTCGTATGAGAGACAATCTCGGGCCTTGAGCTTCCTTTCGACATGAACCAGCCTCTCGGTGTCCCGTGTTTGTTTTAGCTAGATTGCAACTCATGCTTTTGCTGTGTGGATTATGTACTAACGTATTGTGTTCTTGATGTCAAGGTGCAAGAAGTGATAACTAGTAAACCTGACGAGAAGGTCGGCTCTAGATAACATTAGGTGATTACTAGAGGTGCACAGAGGCAAGAGCACATGAGCCGCTAATCTGAAAAATTTATTTAGAGTCGGTCAGTAGCCCTTTCCTAATATTATCCCCCGTCGTTCCCCACTCAAGGTCTCGGTGAGGCTATCGAGGAGGAGCATTTTCGTTTCGCGATCTCCCGATTTAAATCCCAGTGTTCCTCTCAGCGACACGTCTCAAGAGGGCAACCCGAGGTCGCTACAAGGACCTTAGTGAGGCCTGCCCGTGTTACCTAGCCTTAGAGTCCTCGGCCTACTCCTCTATCGGCAAAGAAGAGAGAGGCAAGGGCGCGACAAACAAGGACAACTGGTGCCGAGTTAGAAGGTTTCATAGACTGGATGGGGGTAGTTGATAGTGAGCCCGCCGAGGAGGAAGAAATGTTCAGTCTTGCCGTCGAGTTCGCTACAAGGATGTGTAAATGGTATGCGGCCGTAGAGGGTGATGCCACCTTTAGTTATGGAGAGAAGCGACCGAAGGCTCTCCGTGTGATGAGGCTCAGATGACCAGGGACATAGTCCCTGAACCCCTGCATCCAGCCTTCCAACGACCCCTAATCTCGGGAGTTTGGCTCAACGGTTACAATCTATAGAAATGAGGCTTCGGCTGCGAGCCTTTCAATTGTTGAAGAGGTTGGAATGGGTGCCCTATTAGGAGTAGATACCGCTCCAGCGCCCCCACCCAAGTCTACCGACGCCGGACTACAAAGGCTGACGTCAATCGAGTAATGTAGCATGTTCCACATCGAGAGGGTTCATCCCATGAAGGATAAGGTGGCTCCGATCTCGAGGACATGCTAAAAATTGTTTACTACTGGAGCCCCCTCAACTAGGAGGATTTTGCGGTTATGCACATGCGCGACCTTTATCTGAATTACTTCTGGATGCCTATGACAACCCGCTAAGAGCAGTATTCCATCCCGCTACTTGTTTATATGGATAAAGAAGACTTCCAGCCTGTAGCCGATGATGGAATGTTCACCCGCAACCACAACTTCCGCCGCTCGGTTGAACTGGTAAGTGCTAGTTTTTAGCACGTGACTGCTTGTTTTGTATAGTAATAATTTTTTCTATCTCATGTTCTTTTCTAGGCTGTGACAGCGATCCTGAATATGGACCGCCAACACCGAGAGTTCTAGTCCCACCTAGATGACGTCGAGAAACTACGACTTTATGCCCAGTCGGTAGTTGCGCAACATCAGACCTTGAACGCTTCTTTGGCTAAGGCGGAATCTTCGTCAAAGCATTGGGAGAGGGAGGTCAAAGATGACGCGACCAGCGTTATTCGGGCAGAGAAAGAAAGAGACAAGGCCAGGCAAGAAGCTAGGGCAGCCCAACTAGTGGCTACGATGGCAGGAGATGCGAAAGCTAGTGTAGAAGTTGATCGGACCAAGGCCTTAAATTCTTTGGCAGTTGCGGAGGAAGGTGGGCGCAAGTTAGAGGCTGAGATCACCCGCTTAAAGGCTGAGTTCACCCGCGTAGAGGCTGAGTGAATGTCGTTTTTGCTGAAGCTCAAGGCTTCCAAAGGTGAGGTGTTTTCCCTTCATGCCCGAGCAAGCAAAGGAGAGGGAAGAAATGGTGAAAGACTACCAAGGGTCTCTGGAGCTCATCTTTGCTTGCTTCGCATGGTGCTATGTTACTGAACAACATCTCACAGGACCGGCCAGAGGATCCAGATGGCATGCCTAACCCTCCAACCTACTTCACAATTTTTGTTAATCCTAAGGTGCCCCGACTCCAACAACCTGGTTTGAGGCCAATGATTTATAGGGCAGGGCCAAGGCGAGGCTGCAAATAATCCTGGAGGGGGAGTTGTTGCCAAGGAATAAGGCTTTCTCTTGTTAGCTTCGACCTTTTTTTTTTTTTTTTTGGAAATTTTCATGTAGTGGAGCCAAGCCAGCCCTTAATACATATATAGTTCATTTGCACTTCATATAATTAGTTGTAATTTAATGAGGTTTGAAAATGTCAATAAGGTATGAGACGGTTCGTCAAAAATTCTAGCAGACAACAACTATGTTCAGAGAATCTAATTTGGAGCAACAATCAAACTCTGACTTTAGGTGCCGCAAGACAACAACCATATTCCAGTTTTTAGGTGCCAACCGGACAACAACAATATCTGGACTTTTAGGTGGTAGTAGGACAACAACCATATCTGGACTTTTAGGTGCCAGTCGGACAACAACCGTATCTGGACTTTTAGGTGCTAGTCGGACAACAACCGTATCTGGACTTTTAGGAAGAAGTAACTGTAGGTTTTAAGAGGAAATGCATGAAATGATAACCTTTATTGATACACTTCAAAGAGTACACCACTGGCACATTTATAAATGACATTCCACATTCCGGGAATAAATCCCGCCTCGTCTACTTCCGCTGTGGCGCCGACCAAATTTCGCTTAAACACCGTAGCCTTCCCTGGGGCCATTGAACTTCAGCCCATCAAGGCCGTGTTTTCAAAACCCTTCTTAAGACTACTCCCTGCCTTTGAATGTATGTGCGCTTTACTCCGCCGAAGCAGTGCTTGCCAACCTCGTTGGTATGATGCTGCGTGTACAACTCGCCGCCTCGAGCTCGCCAACCAGGCCAAGGTCTTTGATTACGGCTTCAGTGTTTGCTTCCTTCAGGAATTTTCGTTCGAATGGTGGGCATCCAGATTTCTGTGGGGATGATAACCTCTATCCCGTATGTGAGGACGAATGGTGATTCTCCGTCCGTCTCGACCGGTTGTCCTCAGAGCTCCATAACAATCCTCGTAGCTTTCACCCACCTTCCTTCAATAATGTGTGCGCAGCCAAAGTTGACAGGAGTGTTTTGTTAGACGCTTCTTCTAGACCATTGCTTACGGGTACCGTGGGGTGGAGTATAGGTTTTTAATTTTCAATTCGCTACAGAAGTTCCTATATACCCGGCTATTGAATTATGGCCCATTGTCCGATACAATTGATTAGGGTATCTCGAACCTGCACATAATATTTCTCCATATAAACTGAATGACTTCCTTGTCTATGATGGAGCAAAGGCTTCTACTTCATCCACTTATCAAGTAGCTCAAAGATAAATTAGCAACAGCTCTCTTCTCCTCGAGACGCAGGCGACAGGCAAGGGCCCAACTATGTCAATACCCCACCGAGAGTAAGGATCTGCGTTTGTTAGTGAAGTGTTAAACTGGTCGAGCTTTGGGCATGTGGGCTTGCTGTCGGGCGTGGTCACATCTTTTCGACATAGCGCGACGTCCACCCGCATGGTCATCTAATAGTAGCCTTGGGTATGAGCTCTATGTGCTAATGTCCTACTGCCTAGATGGTTTTCGCATATCCCATCATGGAGTTCTGCCAATATGTACTGTCTCTATCGTTGAGTGAAGTATTTTAACAGGCGCCTGCTGACCATTTAAGGCTAACCCATCATAATGAGGGAGAAACTGAGCTTCCCGGATTCTGGATCTACGGGCTTCAACTCGTTATCCCGTAGTTCCTAACTTAAATACTGGCTACCGAGTCATCTAAGAAGGTCCCGCCGCTTATTTCATTCATCCAGCCAAAAGGATCGACGACTATCGATAAAGATATGGGACGAGTATTGTTTTTATCGTAGGACACACCATAGAGCTAAAGCGTCACTTTCATTAGAGCCTCGACGTGCCTCTAACTGGCACTACAAACTACCTAATCAGAAAGCTCATTGGGACTACATACTGGTCATACGTTGGTCTCTCGTCTATACTTCCACCTTCCCTACCACCAACCGAGAGTCGCCTATGATGATTTTTGCGAGGAGACTTAGATTGTAAGATAAAGTTCCGCATATGATCAGCCTTCCATATTCGATCGTTGTTGGATGTAGGAAAATTCAAATGTATGATCCTCGCTTCTATGACTTCTCCGGCCGGGATTCGAGTCGCGTACCCTCTAAAGGCCAGCTTTACTGGTCGTAGGCTAATCGCCCACATTCGCAGTCCACCAACCGAAGTTGTCCGGTTTCATTTCTTATTGCGGAATTTCTGCTAAGAAGTCAACCAATACATGTCCCTTCAACGCCAAAGGAAGGTTTAATCAATGTCGAACCCATCTTAGTTTGATCGTCATCGAGTCTATATTCGCCATGACGTGTCGCTTATGTATAATGCTTCTCAGAGGAAGGTTGGTGAGCACAGTAATAGGGTTGTGTTTGGAAGTAGGGGTGGGCTTTTGGCGACTACCTTGAGGGGGTGATCTTTACTCGAGGAACGGGTATCTTAGGTTTCGCCTCGGATAGAACTTGCTTATAAAAATATCAGGCTTATACTACCGGTGCTCGTCTTCTTTAAATAAAGATGCGCTTACTGACACATCAGAATCAACTATGTAGAGATAGAGCATTTCCCTTGTCGCGGAGCTAGCCAGAATTGGTGGTTTGGTGAGATACTACTTGATTGTTGCAAGGGCTCGGTCGCATTCTTTGTCCCAGTGCCCTTAGCCCCAAATTGGTAAAAAAATGGATTGACATCGTGAGTAAGAGATGAGATACGCCCCAAAAATTTGTCGATCGGCCGGTCAGGTTATATACTCTTTTCTAGTTGTGAGTCTAAGATTCCTGTGGCTGCAAAATTTGAACAAGATTGACCTCGATCCCCTACATGTCACCATGGTAGGAATTTACTGAGCGAAATGGCCGACGCTGCATTTAGGGGATTGAGTTTCATATGATTCATCTTGACTCGAAAAGTTTGCTACGGGTGCCGTATGATCGGGGCGTTCTTTGGACTTGACAAGCATATCGTCAATATAGACTTCCATTGTCTTGCCAATCAGTGGCCGAAATATCTTGGTTACCAATCTCTGATAGGTCGCCCCGACTTTCTTCAAACCAAAGGGCATCACGTTATAGTAGAATAGCTCGTGTGTTGTAATGAAGGTCGTTTTCTCTGCATCAGGCGGGTGCATTGGAATGCGGTGATTCGGGAAGGCGTCACAGAAATGACGACATCCGTGCCACTACGGAGGCATCGAATGTGATTAATGCCGTGAGGGAAGCGTCTTTTGGGCATGCTCATTTGAAATTAAGGTGTGATACAACGTACTGCGCCGTTCATAGCCGCTCTTACGGGACTGACCACTATGTTTCCAAGCGTTCGGGATGCTTCACTCTGGTAATAACCTTGCATCGGTAGATTGTACTGCATTTGAAGATAATTTGATCGATTTAGATGGAAGTGCCTTATCTTACGCCTAACGGGCTTTCGCGGTAGCAACCAATCATTTATGAGAGGCGGCTGATTGGGATGTAATCAGGCCATGTTTAGTGACTCTGGCGAGATACATTTGTGTTCCCGACAATCACAGCGTCATAAGGCATTCTTTCTCAGGCTCGTCGAAACCAGCGTCTCGAAGGATCCTGACTAACAAATCCTTTTCTTCCGCCTCTCCTGGGTGGCGGTGCTGGTTGCTCTGCAGCGAGGAATGTGGTCCACAAGGTGAGACCATCTGAACCGCTTTCCCACTATACTGTTCCCTTGGATAATTGGTTGTATTCGCGATGCGGCCCATTCATTTCGCCCAGAAGATCGACTGCCGAGTCTTTGGTTAAATAGCGATCATTTGATGATATGTGTAATGGCGGGACGGCCTTCATCGAGTGTAAGCCAAGCCACACCTACTATGCAATTACTATGGTTAGATTAACCCGACAATCCCGAGAATAAAACACATTGTTGGGTGACTAGCCACCTTGTACGGAAATGTGATATCTCCGTGTCATGGTTGTTCTTGTAGATTGAAGCCGGAGAGGATTCGTCTGATCAATTCAACATTTATGGGAAGCTTCATCGGTTGAAAATCGGGCGGGTTACAACAAATCGCGATGCCGGGATCGCGGCTACTCGGGCTTTGGCGAGTGTTTGCTCTCACGAGCTGCTTTTGTTTTGCGTTTGATTGATACGTCGTGGCGCCACTCGATTATATAGTTTATGGCGGGCTGGTTCGGGGCGGTGCGGCTGTCAGTGGTGATCCACACTTTGCTATAGGTGCGGATTCTTCCTCGCTATCGACTCCCCTGATATATCTTCTGAGGTGCCCTGCTTTAATCAGTCTTTCTACTAGGAATTTCAGGCTTCGACACCTATTGGTCTCATGCCCATTATCCTTGTGATAATCACATCGCATGGATGGGTTTCTCTGAGAGGATCCATCCCCAGATTCAGGCGTAGGCCATTTTGGAGTCCTTGCATTCGCGAATAGATGACTCTGCCTCTTGTAGGTGATATTTACAGAAGGAGTGGTGGGGCTCCCTCTTCTTACGTGGTTGGTCTTGGGGTCATACAGTTTTACCACGCCCTTAGTCGGACTGAAGGCTTCTTCCCTCAGGCTTCTTGTTTTCGGTAAACGTGATCATGACAGTTTGAGTTCGCTTTGCACGAATGTTATCTTCGAGTTATTCGAATATATGCACTTTGTGCGTACGATCCTTCCATTGTAGTTAGCGGGTCTAAAGGCGATGAGTGGGCGAACATAGTGAAGCGGCCTTGACTCTTCTGAAGTTTTGAAGGACGGTGTCCATGATGTAAACTTCTATACGTTGGTGACTTTGCCGAATCTCGAAGTGAAGTC